>JAHMML010000022.1:2100678-2179205 GCA_020341155.1 Eciton burchellii
TCTCTCTCTCTCTCTCTCTGTCTCTGTTACGGACCCTTTCCTCGCGACCAAGGGACCACGGAATCGCGTAGCAACGACATGCAAGCTCGCGGACTCGGTGCTCGTGCTGCCGCTCGAAATCGTTGACGGGATCATCGTGCGTGCCTGTGTGCGTGTGTGTGTGTGTGTGCATGTGTACTTGTTTCATCTTACTTCTTCTCTCTTGGAATTTCATCACATGCGGTCGTTCCTGTCTGTTGGAGTTATTCTTTCAGCGCGTACTCCGCGAACAAAGTTACGTGGTGCGTGGAGTACCCTTGAGACTCTTTCGGGGATCCTGTCTTCGTAGGGTCATGTTCCACCGCGATCATGTGATAGCATAGTGATACTACGGTGAAACAGTGATCGACGTGATCGATCGTGTGATCGAGAGACACTTTGGCGGAGTTCCGATCAGCCAGTTCGATCAACCGTTGGCTCGATATTCGATCAGGATTGCCGCGAGTTCAAAGTGGAGAAGGCGAGATACATCGAAGAGTCCTTGTAAAACTCCCTAGAAGAAACTCATCCTAGATGACGTTTCTTTATCGCGACGATACCTGAGCAACCAGCAATAAATTTTTCACTGCCCATTTGAGAACGTAGAAAGGAATTTATTTAAAAGCACATTTTTCACTGCGCAAAGAATATCGATAGATCGCCGCGAGGCTTGCCGCGAATTCCGTCCTGCCATGTTGGCATTTTATGAGACATCTTTATGACAGAAGCGTTGCCTTCGAACGACAGCATCATTTAAGAACATCATCGACGACGACATCATGAAGTCCCTCGAGAGCATCTGCCTTTAATTGCCAACGGCAATACCGAAGGTGCCGAAGCGCGTTGCGGTAGAGGAACAGGAGCAAGGCAAAAGTCGCAGTGGAAGAAGCCGCATCCGTGCGGACAGCAGAGCGGCCAGTCTTGGCGCGGCAGTGTTGGCGGCGGCTGATGCAGAGATGTTAAGATTAAAAGCCGCTCGTAAAACGCGTCGTCTTGCGGGTGCGATGATGCTGCCTCCGCACAAGCGGAATTCGTTTATTCCGGCATGGACGTCGATACGAGATTGAAAGACTGGCAAAGATTCACGCGCGAAGCGGAGCGAGCGGAGCCGCGATTCGGGCGATTCGTAGCGGTCGTAGCTGTAACTGATCGAGCAACAACCGTGAAAGAGCAAAAGGAAAAGGGAGAAACAAAGTTCCCTCGAGTGGCTCCGTTTGTGGCTACCATCGAAGCGCGCGTTCCAAGCCGCTTTGCCAAAGAAGCCAGAGGGAGAGAGAGAATGAGGGATCGTGCAGGTCTGGAAAAAATGTGGCGGAGCTGTAGATGCGAGGGGAGCAAGGGCGACGGAATAGTTGATGGAATGTCCGGCACATCGTGTAGATTGCATTAATAACGACGAGTGGCTTAATGCACGGCGGACGATCTTATGGTCGCAGCGGTGCAGCAGCGAGAGGCAGGAAGACGCTACTTAGTGTCCGAGCGAATTTCCGCTTCGATCAATATGGATCACGGCATGGTGGAGAGTGGAGCCGGTCGAAATAGCAGCGAGTGATGACGATGACGTCGCGCGGATCGCCCGAGTGCGCGTGAGGCCGATAACGCGATTAAAGTCGAACGTTAATGTTACTGACGTCAGCGCGCCGCGATGTGAAAAGCAAGCCGGATCGCAAGCAATGAGTCGCGAACGACAATCCTCGACGGCCGAGTTACTTAATATCCAGACAAACCGCCGCGTTGATGATCGACAGCTCGTTTTCCGCGGATAGCCCGATGCGGATGCGTGACTCGCGAGAAGGCGATACGTTTGCGCCGTTAGCGATCGGTCGCTCGGTAATCGGGAGGATGCGGCATTATCGCGGAATCGTTTCGTGATGGAGAGGTAATTATCGAGGGCAGCTGGCCGGCCGCGGGTTTAATGCGATTTCGGCGCGACGAGCCAGGGAACTAATTAACCGCGACGGAGTTGGCGCGACGAGTATATAATAAGGAGAGAGGAAATTACGGTGTCCGTTCGCGAGTGGCTGATGTTACTACGGTGGCTCTACGAGTGATACAAGGTGGTGCTGCCCGATTCGCGAATACGTGGGATGCCGGTAGGTGTTCGCCGATGCGTGGAGAGTGCGAATAGCGGATCCAGCAGTGTCCGTCAGTGTCCGATTAGCGTCCCGCAGAAACGACTGAGATGTGTCTGAGATAGTATATGAGTACGTGAATGAGCCACGCCGGGGAAAAGCGATGTCTACTTCTCTTCTCACACTCGTCTGTTTTATAATTTGTTTTGGTGAGTATCAAGCGTCACCGGCTCCGATCGACGAGCGAATCGGAATCGCGAGCCGATTACCGATCACGGATTACCGCGACGCGCCGCGCCGCGAAGCGTCCCGCGTTTTTGCAGAATCCTCGTCCGTTGTTTCGCTCGCGAATATAAACGAATTAGAGACAACCGTTGATTAACGCTGCTACGTCGCGCATGTAAATCGCTCTCGCTGGCTCTTTCGCCATTAAGCGCGCATTGAAACATCGCCGGAAAATCCGAGTCCGCGATCGTACGGCTGCCGGATCGCGGCTCTCGCAGCTATCGATGCGCTTAATAACCGATGCATTCGCGTTAATTGCGCGCAATTATTCAGGCATCTAATAATAGCGGTGTATTACCGTAGCTTTAACGCCCGCGCGCTGCTACGTTGTACGCTCAAGTCTCAAGCACGTACGGTCCAATTAATGTTTCGTGACTTGACGTCGTCAAGTCAGCCATGCGAAAGCGAGGGTTGTTGATGACCGCGACACAATGCCGTGCAATAATCTGTGTACACGTATGTATTATGATACGTATTGTTCGTGTTTGTTAGCCGTAAAAATTTGCGCGAGAAAATCTTGGAAATACGATACATTCCCTTTATGGATTCTTGATTCGGTCGTCAGCTCGTTGTAAAATATGTGGAACATTTAAGTACTTCAAAAATAGAGAAACATAATACAGTCATTAAATATCCATGTTTCCATGAGAAGCATTGTCTTGTGCGACAAATGCCGCTGAATATTTTTTGAAATTGGAGAACGCAGAATGCATAAAATTCTCTCACGTATATCGCGCAATATTTTAATGGATTCCTCGTGTTCGCAATCGGTCTTGATAGATTTTCAATGTTTTACGTTTCGTGCGAAGGAGTATACCGATCATTATTATAAAATTTATATTCTGGATTTGAGATTGGAGATTTGAGGCCAAGTTCGTTGAACGCGCATACTACAGACGGTTGCCGGAAGGTTGACATCCGTTTTCTTGGATGTCTATTATCGATTTAGATACTTTGTGTATTACTCGCTTATATTTACATTTTTTTTCGACAGTTCGAATAACAATTTCCATGTTCAAAATTTTACGACAATTCGGATGTCCTTGCATTCTGCACTGAGAACTGAGAACTCTCCCGGAAATACGCCGATACTTGGCGCTCCGCGCAAACGAGGCAGATATCTCAAAGTTTCTCGCGGAAATGCACGCGGCTCGATTTCAGGAAGTTCGCGATCAGTAGTACGCCGACGATAAAAAGGTGCTTTAGGAAAGAGAACGGGGAGTCCGCGGACTCGGTCCGCTATTCATTCGCAAACCATAATCAGATAGCGTCGAGGATGGCCGAACAAAAAGCTATAATCGAACGAGCACGCATGCGCGTGTTGCGCAGCGTACGCGGATTTGTGTTAATTTTTATCGGCGCATAGAACGATTTCAATAAAATGTATATTAATCGCGCGACGAGTGGAGAACGCGTGCAGCCATTCGCGCGGACTGCTTTCAATTTCAATGAGATTTAATGTGACGGCGGAATTCATCGCGAAATTCCGTCGGATAAACCTACTTCTCTCGTCTTCTCGGGGATGGAGGTGCGAAATGAGGAACATTTCGCGACCGAGCGCGCGTGTTCAAAATGAAAAGGCTCATCGATTCTGCATGCGTGCATATTTTAATCGAGCGGTGCGCCGCTTCAATCATCTCTCGTATGCATATACATGACGCGACGACGCTTTTCTCGCCGACGTCATCTCGCGATGATTAAAATTAGCATTTAAGCAAGATGGTCGCGTAAATTCGAGTCACGCGGGATCGTTGATCCGGCGATATTTTTCGCGAGAGATCGACATAAATACTCGCGTCTATATCCGACCCGGAGCAATCGGCTCGCCGTAATCGACTCCGATTGCAGCGATCCGCCGCGCAGCAGCTGCGAGCCATTCATTCAGCATTCACCGTTCGTCACGCGACTCGGGCATTTATTACGTGACGACTCATTAACAGCCTCTGCCCGTCCTGATGCGCCAATGCGCCGTAATTAACGCCACATCGCGAGGGGAGACTCGCGCGATGGATCGGCTGCATTGAGATTCAACGATTCGTACTACCGGGATATCGCGCTAATCACGGATTATCGCGAGCAAGTTGAAACAGTTGATGGATACATATATATGCGTCGGCGCACGAGAAGACGCGCGGAGCCGCGTTCTCGCGTGTCACGCGTTCGTGACCTCGTGCGACCTGCAACCAGCTCTCGGCGAAACTGCACTCCGTATCTACCGAGACGGAGCGCCTTTATTCGCGCGAACGGGCTTGATCGGAGAGAAGATGACTGAAAGACACAAAGAGAGATCCGAATTGAATCAAGTTAAAAATTACGGGATTACACTCGGCGCTGATGATTATACCATAATCATCAGCGTAATGTAATTTAATGAGACGCGCACGTCATGCGCACGTTCGCGCGCGCGTTACTCGTTCGCGAGGAATCAACGAGCGAATTAATTAACGGCTCACCCGCTCTCGCCGCTCTCGTATCAGCGAGTTGAAATTATCGGGACGACATCGATAATTATGCCGAATGACGGGTCCTTCGTGGGATGACGCGGATGCATCGAACAGGTCTACTTCCGGGTACTTCCACCTTGCGCAGCACACATTGTAGTCTGCAGCGAAAGGGGCGTGGAAAGTTTCCGCGATACTCACTTACGTCCCGTCCTCCTCATCCCTTATCAAGGGGAAGTCCCGAGTGTGCGGCATGCGCGCTCGATGGAAGACGGAAAGTCTTGCGGCAACTTCCGGGCGCGCAGGCAGTACATTAGGTAAATGGGTAAACAGGCAGATGGGTACATGGACCGAGGCGAGCGTTGCTTGTGTATGGCGAGATAAATGGATGGATGTACGAATCATTCGTTATGGCGAGAAAATCCGTAAGATCGACACGCGGAATACGGAAACACGCGGGATCACCGCAGTAGCTTCTGTCGTCCGATCGGTTCAAAGGTGGCGACAAGAACGCGCAAGCGCGCATGAAAAACCAAGTAAACTCCGGAAGACAAAATTGCTCGATCGTTTATGCAACTTTGCGCCTCAATGAGCACTGTTTGGCGGAAACTTTGTCGGAATACGGCTTACGCTTTGAACTGTGCCGAAATTAAACGTAATTTAACGACGATTGCTAGTTTCGTTTCGCCGTGGCGCATGTGGAAAGTTCCCATCGTTTCGCCAGGCTAATGTCCACGGACTTTTCCGATATCGCGATCGAAATGATCGCGATCACAGCAGCGATAACACAGCAGGACCGATAAACGGACACCGATGCGTGGAATTCGTCATCGTTGATCTTCCTGAAACGATGTTTCCAGTCGCGTTCGAGTGATTCGACGCGTGACAGATAGAGTCTTAGAGACGAAGATTTACGCGATTACGCCTCGTTTATCCGTGGAAACGCGATCGTTTGCCGCGTGAGCTCGCGCTGGCCGTCCATCGGGAAACGAGGAAAAGAGGGAAAAACGCATAAAGGAAAACGCCGGGCGGAAGATTCGGAGCGGCAGGAGACGTAGTTGGCTTATCCGGCAGTCACAGAGGAGGGGAGGGGGAGGCAACAGATGGGAAATAGGATTTTGCGGCCGGCTGACCAAACCACTGCTGTCCCTTCGCTGTCCGAAAGAATCCAGACTTGACGGATGAGTCGCGATAGCGGCCCTCGCGGGACGTTAGGGGTTGAAATAATTATAACGGTCATGTCGTATACCCCCAATCTGCGGCCGGATCGGGGGCAACGGCCCCCCGCAATTTCCGGGCAAGCTGCCCGCGACGCGGGATCGATCGATCTGATCTGAATCCCGCGGCGGAGGAAAAAAGAGCAGACGGAGAGAGAGCTACTAATAGATCCAGCGCTTGTTACATCTTGCTTCGCCMCCCCCTCTCYCCCYCCCYCCCYCCCCCGCCGTTCGGTTTCTCCATTAGCTCGCGACTTGAAGCGCCTCCAATTTAGGGATCGATCAGTCTGTCTGGTGATATCCTCCTCCCTGCAGCGTCTCGAACGATCTCGTCGAAATTCCATCACGCGGTAGGATCGGGAAGTCGGGAGCGTAACACGCGCGACAGGCGGATGATCGAATCTGCGGAAAAATCATTCCTGTGGATTCGAGCGCGAAATTAATTTCCGGCGAAGGATCGCGGGGGTGATCCGCCGCCTATGATAAACTCCGCCTGGCAGACGCACTTTTATCCTGTGCGCTATTCCGCCTACGTGTCCGCTCTATCTGGAGAACCGATCTCGAATCTCCGAGTTCGCGTAGCGTATTTGCTGCGAACGCACGATACAGGAAGCAACGTCGATCAAAGGGATAAGATCGCAACGTAATCCCGGAGATTGGAAATAACGTGCAAATGTTTGAAGCATTGATCAGTCTGATATCTCGAGAGCGAAAGAGAGAGAGAAAGAGAAAAGCCGTCTGTCGTCTCATTGTAAATCAATAAGAAATCGCTGAAGATAGAAATTCGTAGCGTCCCTGGCGCGAGAGAGACGAGGAACAGCAGAGTGCAACGCGAATCTCCAGCAGTTTTCTCGCGAGTTTAGCGAGAACGGAAATCATAAAGCGATACCCGAAATCGAACGTAACACGGAACGAATGCATGCTCGCAGCTTCCGCTAGAAAATTAACTTCCGGCATGACAGAACAGCTCTCTCTCTCTCTCTCTCTTCCTTTCCGTTTCGCGATCCGATCCGATAATCAACGGACAGATCCGTGTCTCCGTTCTCTCCTAAGAGTATAAAGAGTATCATAAAACTTGATCTACTTGATCGACTTGGAATCAATAACGAGGCCATTGCGTCAATAATGCGCGGCTCTCTGCTAAAGAGATCTTAATCCGATCGTTGCTCGCGCATGCGCCTCGCATTAATAATCGCGAGTGGTCATCGGTGAAATGAAAGCACGGTTGTTTCGCGACGCGGGAAAGAATTGTTGGACGTGCGATCGCGTAATGGGAAACGCAAAATGTCGTGACTAGTTATCGAGGATTTCCGCATAATCTAATTTGCATATTTCCGTGTAATCTAATTTGCATATGGAACGAAATTATTAATAATGTGATATTTCCGCTCCCTGCGTGCTCGCTAACGCGCGCGTGCACACGCGCGCATACATATTTAAACGTTCCATTTCGAATCCAAAGCGCAACGGTGGATACGCAAGATTAATTTGTCAATCGACAGTTGCTCTCTAAGTCGGACAAAAACATTCCGACACCGCGTAGACATTCCGCGCGGAAAGGAGATCGCGTCTAAGCGGAATCTAAGCGGAGTCTACGTGCCGATCGAATCGGTCCTGCTAATCGAATGCTAGGTCGACTATAAATAAATCGACGCGAGAATAAATATCGCGCAAATCGATGCCTGGGAATTTCGACGAGGTGCATACCTTTCTCGGAGTTGCCGCGGAAGAATTGGCGAAATTAATTTCGCGAGCGAATGTTCGCGCGCGATACATTCGAAGAGGCGTTTTCAGCAACGAGGAAGATCGGAAACGAGCTTGACGAACGGCGCTCCGGCGAACAAGCGTGCGAACACGCGCAGGACGGAAGTCCTTCCGCCGATGGAAAGTTTCGAACGACAATTATGACGTGTTGTTTTACGACAATAAAGGCGCGTTTACGGCCGCGTGATCCGTCGCGGAAAATCCATTCGTTTCCAAGTTTCGCGTTATCCGTCGCGGCACGTCGGCCGATATCTCGGAAAGTTTTGCCAAATCGGCAGTGACACGGTTTGTATGTGTGTGTGTGTATGTGCATGTGTAATTGCCGACGGCGATTATGTTTAATCCGGCCGCCATCGATGAAGTTTGATATTACGCGCACGTCGATGTCGCCTTTAAACTTCGCGGCGCTCATACGAGACGGGAAACTATTCTCTCCCGTTAAAGTCCGGGGATTAACCGCTGTCCTGCGGCGACATTAAGAACGCGAAGAACGCGTGTCGACGCCTTCGTGCTATTATTTTGGAAATCGTCCAACGAAGGATGGGACGTGCCCTTCCTGGCCGGAGAAGAAGCAATCGGCGTTGATCAGCAGCGATGACCGAGCCGAGAGGCAATTAACGGGCTCGCTTTAGTTTCCTTTCGTTCTATTTTCTTTTCCTTGCCTTTTTTATCCGTGTCGCGTACTGCGCGAATCGTGTGCCCGCGAGTGATTTCGCAAAGTTTCTAGATCTCCCGCTTTCGATGGGCAGCATTTTTCATTCCTCAAGTACGGTGTTCTCTTAGCTACAACTTCCACAAAGCTGATTCCGCGCGTTCGGAAAGCAGCCCGATTAAATTACGAAAATTCAAGGATCCTCGGTGCGCGAATACTCCCGTCACTTCTCTCTCTTCTTTCGACAGAATACAGCGTGAAGGAGGAGCGTTTGGGCAAGGGGTTATCTCTATCCCGCTCTGAAAATCAGCCCCGACGCGGGTGGGCGCGCGGAGCGCACGCAATACCGTACTAATCGCGAACTCGACCTAAACATATCGCGCGCAGTCGGAAATACGCGGTGCACGGCTGTCTGGCTTTGTGAGGCACTTGACGAGATATAATTCGCAACTGGGAAAGTGCTTGCCCGCACGCCGGCTGATCCGGAAGTGCAATTCGGAGTTGGCGCGATAGTTGCTGCGTGTATGTGCGCCCCGGATATTTGTTCGCGTCGCTGTAGTTGCATAATTTCGCGTCTTGATTGCGAATCGTGAATTTTTGAGAACTCAAGAGCGCGGATCACGGCTCCGCGAGATGAGCGAATCACTTTGCGCTGATCATAGCGCTGTAACGATGTTACAACGCGCTGGCGCGCTCGCATTTCAAATGACGTTTACGTGTCGAGGATTAAAATTTCTCGCGTCTCCTCCGCTGAAACGAAACGTTCCGCTTTTGCAAAATATTACGTAGAATAAATATGTGCATATTCATTTAGGTAGACGCGGCATGAATATTTTCACCGGAATGCATTCGCGACAGGCATCATTAGACAGGCGGGATAATAATTAAGAAAATTTTACTTCATCATTTTTCGTAATTATACAGCCGGCGACGAGAACATTAACGCGTGCTGCTTGCTTCGATCGTTAAATGGAATGATTTAAATTACACGACGATAATAAAGATCCTAATTAGGAGATATTGCACCAGAGATATCCTCCAATGTCGAGAACCGTCGACGCTAATTTCATGATATCGCGTGATACAAGGAGAAACGTTACGTCCTTTTGACAGAGTCGCAACACGCGTACTACTAACGACTCTTGTCTCTAAGCACTTCAAGCAAAATGAAAAGAAGGAAAAAATAGCGACGCACTTGTTACTTCTATGTTTGTACAATCTCGCTGTTCGCGATGTTTGCGCCAATTTTCATCATCGCTATGGAATGACTTTACTTTACGAGGATTGCTGTTAATCAAAGGTAGCCATTTCTGGAGTTAACGAAATCCAGTGACTGAAAGCAAAATTGGCCAGGATTTAAAAAGAAAAAGAGTTGCGCGGTTCACGGTTTGCCGGCTTTTCCCTCCCCATCCTCTCTCTCTCTCTCTCTCTCTCTCTCTCTCTCTCTCTCTCTCTCTTTCTCGCTTTCTTCTTTTTTCTCGGCGAAATTCCTGCAACGCTAGTCCATATTTTTTTCTTCCCTTTTTGCGCGTTTGCTTTTCCCTGGCGCGTGTTTTCGATATAAAAATACCGATTTTCCTCAAAAAGAAAAACATTTTGTGAATCAATATACAAAGGACCATGTCGCGCGGGCATGATGAAAGATGCCATGGCGTACCTGGTATATTTTTCCAATTTTTGAATTTTCAAATTATTTTTTCGTGCCGGGCGCGAAATATCCACGTGCAATCTTGATCTGCGGCTTAATGAGGGCTCGAGACACATGCTTGGGCGAATCGGAAATGCGTCCGCTGATAAATCCGTCACTGCACCTGTTCTCGTGCACAACGCTCCTTGCTCGCTGGCGAAGCAACTAGTCCCGACGGTATAATTCCGCCGTAACGACTTCTGTGTAGCGTAGCCCGCGAGAGAAAGAAATATCTGTGAAACGACATGCACTCAGCGGCCGGTTGAACGCGCGCAGCGCGTGCGTGTCGGTGTGCACGGTATCGCGCGGATTTCAAGGGAAATCCAGTCTGTAACATCGGCTTGCCATATCACGAAAAGGCGAACAACGTTACCATCACGTCAAGATATAATGCGATGTATTTAAATAGGCCCGTTCGCATTGCGCGCCACGCGAGCCTCCGACGATCGTGCCTCGACGCGATGGTGACGCGACAATCCGTGACGTTGATGTTGCGTTACGTTACGTTACGATCCGCGATCCGACGTGCGCGCACGTTAACGAGCTGATGACCGGCCTTTCCTGGCCAGCATGCATGCTAACGTGCCGGATATCAAATGTCCTCGTGGAACGTGACGTAAATCCGCCGAAAGTTGCCCGGTGCTCCAGAAGCGTTCCTTGCGAATAACAATGCGAGCAACGATAGACGCTCGGTTAATTCGTTGTCAGTTGATTCTCGACTTGGCGAGGGAGCGGAAACGCTTGCATCGATGCAACTTTCGACATCATTTCCATCCGTGGGATCACGGCGTAATGGCCATCTCGTTTCTGCTTCCAGGTGGTATAGCGTCATGCCTACGAAACTTTCGGACCGATTTCCTGGAGGAGTGGCCTACCCCAGGTACCGGGCCTCACTTCGATACCTCTATGCAATCCAACTTCACCGGCCTGGTAGGGAAGACGGTGCACCTCGTGTGCAAGGTGAAGAACTTGGGGAATCGAACGGTGAGCCATCGGAAAAATCCATCGTCTGGTTCGTGACCAGAAGTGCTATATCTTAGCTCGGAGCGGACAGCGTGCTGGCCAGACCACCTCACGCCGCTGTTGAATAATTTAAGGGTAGGGCCGCACGAACGACCTTGCGACCCTTCCTCGCGATCACAGCGGATACTTTAACGGCGCGTCACGTCGCCAGATTCGCCCGCTCGCTCGCCACCGAAAGAGAGAGAGAGAGAAAGAGAGAGAGAGAGAGAGAGAGAGAGAGAGAGAGAGAGAGAGAGAGACTGGTCATTAAACGACTTTCTAATCGATCGATAGTTCACGAAGAGTTCAATTGTCATTCGAGCCGCATGAAAGTACAAGTAAAAAAACGCACTCGCGAATCACATTCGCCCGTTGCATGTTCTAGCTTTTATCGGGAAACTGCTTTTATCTCCGAACTGCAGAATTCGTTGTTAATTTAATCGATCGATTAATTATAGATGTATAATTAAGCGCGCACAATACGCGCAGAGTTGCGGCATAATCATCAACGTTTCCATTCAGCGCGCGAGCTTACGAGCAAACAAGGTTTTATTACAAGACGGCCCTTAATTTTTTACCCTCAAACAGCTGGAAGCGCTTAGAATTGCGAATTCACGCGAGCGCACCGCCGCGAGAAGATCGCTTGCGTCTCGTTTGCGAGAATGTCGCTGTTCTTACGCGGACGCAGACTCGGGCTGGCGCGGTTCGGTGCGGCCGTGCAAGGGCTGTTAAATAAACATTAAATCGTTCCTTCATCGTGCGCACTGTCTCATGAAAAAGGCAAGCGATATTAGCGTTCGCGTTGCTGCATTATTAACCGCTCTTCCCGCATCGCTAGAGCGGAAGCACTTTTTCCATTCCCGTTTGTATCGCGCGTATCAACGAATTACCGCCCGTTTGCGGAAACACTGGAATCCCGGATTATTCCGGTTGGAAATGTTTTCGGTGTTTTGCGCACGTGTTTCCGCGCGCTTACGAATTAAATTCGTACAACCCGCTCGCGCATCCGGTTTAACAGTGACACCATTCTCCCGCGCGTTTAAGCATCGCGCCGTTAATCCGGCCGCTTCGATCGTCGAATAGCGACGATAGCGTGTTTATGAAAGAGGCAACCACTTGATCGTGAGCGCCATCGCCACGTACGATCTTATATATATTTTTTTTAGAAAAACCACGCGAACCACCGGTTCCGCCCTACCGATAGCTACTCTCCTCTCTTCTTTCTTCTTTCCTTCATCCCTTTCCCGCAAGGGACGAGTTTATTACATCTAAATTTTGGATTCGCGTGCAGCCGTGAATGAAGCTGCGATAATTTTCACGAGATTACTCGTTTCCCCGCAAATGTGTCACGAGAATCATCAAATCGTTCGTTCCGTCCCGTTCGTTTTCGCCGAGTATGGTCGGATAAATCGCGATACACGGTCATTGTTGCGCCAAATAGATCGAGCTTTGTTATTCCCGTCTAAACATTCGTCATCTCGCCTGTGTGTTTACGTCTAAGCACGATTGTTGGATTTTCACAGCGCGATTATGCGTTATATCTCCGCGTGTAATTTTAGAGGACGAATCAGACCTGAAATCGAAAATCGCAATATCAAAGGTGCTAAATCAAGGCGAGGCGTTTCCTGCCGCGAGGGGGAAGAGTGACGAGTGCGCCGAATCGTTCTTCAGTTTGGCGAAAATCCACAGGAATCCACAGGAATCCGCAATCGCGTTCGTTTAAGCGGTCTTTCCGAGCTCGCCTCGCCGAGTCGGCGAATCCGTTGACGTATGATGCCATCGCACTCCTGGCTCGGAGATCAAGCACCGCCGTCATCGCTCGCGAACGCAAGGCTGCATAATTACCCGGATATGTTTGCTCGAGCCGGCTAAGAAGCCGCTGCGGATACATTGCGGACGATAATGGCCGTCTTCATTAGCAGACGCATGGTAGAGCCATTCAAGTCGACTCGAGTTCGGCTTATCTAAATTAACGTTACCGTAATAGCCGATCTCGTTGATCTCGATTCTGGAAAACGAAGTTGGCCGCTGACGCAAATTTTGCCTGCTTTCTGTTCATCTTGCCTCGTGCAAATCAATCGATCGTTCACATCGATTGGTCCAATGATGGACGACAAGTTGACTGATCCCGGGAATTCAGGATCGGAATCATATTTCTGACTTTATTTTGACTTTTCTCGTGCCGACACTCAGGTCGATGTCCGCCGCACGCGGGAAATTATCCGACAAATATTTCAGCGCTAGACAGGAACGCAGCGTGAATTTTAATATTTTCAACATCACGGATATTTCATGCGTGTTTCCCCTCACGTTGACGGAAACCGAGCGGCGTTAAGTATTTCGATGAATCCTCATTCCATTATCGCGGCGCGATGCTCGCTGCATTTGTGAAGATAAAGCCGCCGCTTCGGCGGCGATATCGTATAACGATACGGCATATCATTTGATACGCGATTATCTCTTTCGCATTTCGCGAATATATCTATTTCGCGTCCTTCCCGATAATAATAATTGGCGATCGCGCAGTTTGCACGGACGAGATATCGTACGAGATTCGTAACCGCGCGGAAACGCGCGGAAAAGCGCGGAAATGCGCGAAAAAGCACGGAAATGCGCGGAAATGCGCGGCTTAAGCGCAACGCGATGATTGATCAACGGCGGATCCTAAAGAGAGCGATATAAAAACATATCGCAATCGCGAACGCGGATTACAGCGCGCGCGCGAGTGCCGCTTGAAACGTTGCGCGCGCGGTTCCCGTAATGATTTACGAATATTAATCGAATGTTAAAACAGCTCCCCCTCCCTTCCCCCGTCATACGCAAATAGCCGGATTGCGTACAATCATGCGCTGTCAACGCGCAGCTTTGATCGCGGAATTAAACTGAACGAACAAAAGCGCGATCGCAATTCAAATCTGGTTTAAATAACGGCGAATCCCGGTGTGTTGCGCGCAATCTTAAAAGGTACAATCGGATGCATTGATGCTGTCCGATATGCTAACGAAGCATTTGTTAAAATTGTCGCGCTGTTTGAAGCTCGCGAATCGCTGCATTCCTTTGCATTAAACGTCATCAATTAGGCATTTCAATTAGGCTTGCTCGATACGTTCGAATATGACGGAAAAGCGTACGTGCACATAATCGTGCAATCATTGAACGTTATTAGATGTGCAGATTAATTTCTCGTATTTTTTCAGCGTGCAAAGTTTCTTTCTAGAAATACAAGAAAGCCTTCGATCGGTAGAATAATCTCACTTTCAATGAGTCGTTTGTCGGCCAGCGAGCAGAAATTGGACGGTTCTGATGCTCGAAATCGAAAGCAACAGATCGATTCGTTCACCGTAACGTTATCGCATTATGTAGGAATATCGAGAACGAATGCGCGATATAAAAACGAGATTTAAAAAATTAACGGATATTTCAAGATCGGACTATCTCACGCGCGATCCCTCGAATTTTTATGAGTCGCTATGCGGATCTACCCCTGAAATTTTATCGCTCAAAGTGCGCGCGCGTCGTCGCGCGCGCTTTTATCTCGTTTCACTCGCGCTAAGCTAAATTACTGCTGTCGCCCCGTTCCGGGAGGTTTTTGCCGGTTTTTCTCTTTTTTTCCTTTCTTTCTCGTTTTTTAAATAAAAGCCGCGCCGCTACAAAGCACTCAAGGTTATTAGAAAGCGTGCCACGCGTTCACAAAGCCTCCCTATCATTCCTCTCTCGTCGTAGCGAGGGGATCGACGAGTCTTTAGGCGAACACGAACGCTTCCGGTCCGCAAGCGTTGTTTTTCGACGGAATCTCGCGATTAAGGAACCATTGAAGAAACGTTAACGATCGTCGCATTTATGACGTCCCGCATTTACCGGCTTTAAAGCTTACTGCGAGTTGAGTCGATCAATCTGGGCAACAACGGATAAAGACACAGAAAAAGAGAGAGCGAGAGAGAGAGAGAGAGAGAGAGAAAGAGAGAGAGAGAACAAATAAAATTTTTATACATTATTATGCAGACGTTAAATTACAGCCTGCACATACATATACATGGAGACCAATCATTTGTTAATTACGAGACTAGATTGCTGGAAAAAATAGTGACTCGATTACTTAATACCGAGAACACGCCGCGAGACGATGATCTCGTATCGAAGGATAATCCGCTCGGCTTCTCGCCTCACGTTATCACGGAACTGTACGAGCACACCCCAATTTTGGGGTTGGCGTCCCTTTTGCGTCGTAGCCTATTCCCACATGCGGAGGTTTCGGTTGAATTTCGTCAAACAATACGGCGGTTAATGCCGATGACGCATACGTGCAAGCCGAAAGCAAGTGCCCGGTCCAATGCCAGAATGAGACAATGCGAAGTCTCTATCGCGGCCAGTCTCTATCCCATCAGCACGACGGCTCGTGCAGGCGAATCTGAGAAGGCGATCCCGCCATCGTCGTGGCTCCCGAATCCTTTATTGGCCTCGACCCGAAACGTGCGCGAGTTAAACGCGATATCGCCGCAGCGAATCGGATATTCCCAACGATAGAAACGCGCGTTGTCCGGAAGCAATTAGCCATTCCGCAGTTTGAGTCGCGTCCTGCTGTTTTAAAGTTTCACACACGCGCGCGCACGTGCGCGCAGAGCTTCAATTCTGATGTTATACCGGAATAACTTGAAAATTCCACGTTGCGCTACGCGGATCTGATATCTCCTGACGTTGCCCGGAGAAAACAATTAGCCGTTCCGTGGTTCGAATCGAGTTACAGCCCTCTAAACTTTACATTGCGTCAACGTGCCTATTACATTATGAATGCATTACAAAATTCTTAATGTTAAGATTAAGGTCGTTCCTTCTGCGAAATTGCTTTTGTTTTATCTTCGTAATCTCCCGGTGGAGAGTTCTGCTTTCCAGAAATGACTGCGGACTTGTCTCTCGCACAGCAGCGGCTGGCTTTGCGCGCGCCAGAGAACGCGATTCCTTCTCGCGTTTTGCGCGAGTCGCGCGTTTCAGACGCGCCGCAAATGAAGACGAAGCATCGAGCGGAGATCCGCGCGGAACGAAAAGCGGTCGCGATCGAAAAACCGGCTCGCCGGCTGGCTCCAGAGAGCCAGCGTGGAATCGCTTTCAAAGGCAAAAGTTGATTTTGCATTCGCGCAACAGAGGCGGTGACAGTGTCGCGGCGCCTCTGTTTTCGTCGGCCGGTTCTTCAGCATCAGCGATTCATGCGCCGGCCGCTTCGTTGGCAACGGATAGATTTTGTTTGGCTTTCAGCCGCCAACGCTAATGCCAATAACACGGCCGTGTCATCTCGAGAGCTCCAGCTGGCGCAGGTGCCGGATGCAGGACGAGCCAGGACAAAACGAATCTCTCTCCATAGTGACGTTCATTCTCCCCCCCGTCGAGAGAACGTCAACCCGCGATCGTTTAATACATTGAAGACTCCCGTGAAATGATTCGAAAAAGCGCCTTGTCAGCCCCGGCTGACCGCGATCCGCGCAGCTACTTTCTCCTCTGTCGATTTGGAAAAAAAATGATCCGTGTCAGATCGAGCTTGATGATATCACGCGTGACGCCATATTATCGCGAAACGAATACGCAAAAGAGACTCCGGAGTTTCGCGATGATCGCCGAGATCGTTCTCCACTTGTGCCACGCGAACTGGAATGATGATTGGAATGATCGTGATTTTTGTCGTTCCCGAATCGATCGATCGATCGATCGATGCCAAGACGAAGATAATTCCATCCGGAATTAGAAGACGAGAGTAGATTGCTCCGTCCGCGCTTATTTGCTGCTATTTCGCACATTTCGCAAGCTATAACAGCGAAAAGTTGAAAAGTTGAATTGCTCTCGATAGAGCATCTCGATCAATCTTCGCGCGGTCACTTGAAACGTATTTTCAAGTATTTCGTATAAACCGAAAGTTACAATAATTAACGACCGGTCGTTTCCACGGTCGTTTGCAGCAATTTCCCACAGTTAATTAGGGTCAATCAAATGTAAATGCTACTCAAGGGGATGCAGTTGCTGAAGCCGCATTAATGATCTATCAGTTTCACCGGCACGTTTACGCGGCATGCCGACGCAGCGAATTAGTTGCGAATGCATTTTATCGAGCGCGCTGGAACTTCGATGCAGCCTGGACGAACGCTTACGCGAAATTCGCGAGTAATCTGCAACGGGGCGAATGAAATTCCTGACGAATTTAATTTCTCGCCGAGACACGTCGCCGACGGCCTTAGCGCTAAAAATTCAACAGCGGATGAACGACGGTATTAAACGAGCAAACAAACGTCCGATTTATTTATCAGACGATGTATTATGCAAACCGCAGGCAATACCGTACTGTGGATCGATCTACCGTAGCGCAGCGATGCCTGCTATTGACAGCGGATCTACATAGCTGTATGATATTAGCTCGCATGATCCTGTGCCACGTGTATATTACATGTACATATACGCGATACTTTCCTTTCGATTCGTCCATCCGCACACTGCATCTCCGCACAGTGCTCTTTTCATTACGCGCAACTGCGAGCACGAGCAGCTTTCACGTGGAGCGAGATGGAGCGCCTGTTTTGTAGACGATTGTGCGAATGCGTGAATCTCATCTGCGACGTCATCTCGCGCATCTCGCCATGAATCTCTCGGTCCGATCGCTCGCGGATTTCAGGCTTTGCAGCGCTTTGTCATTAATAAGTGGCCAATACTTTTCCAAGCGAACGATGATTGATCGCACGAGGAAAGCGAGACGGTGTATCAAGCGACGGACTACCCGTTCTTTCAGGTTTCCTGGGTGAGGCACCGAGATATACATCTACTAACGGTTGGTCGTTACACGTATACCAGCGACCAGCGTTTCGAGGCACTACACTCCCCCCACACGGAGGACTGGACCTTGAGGATACGATATCCTCAGCGTAAAGACTCCGGGATTTACGAGTGCCAAATATCAACGACCCCGCCCATCGGCCACCCCGTGTACCTAACGATAGTCGGTGAGCAAACGGAGAAGCTTTTCTTAAACTACTTTCCCGGCGAGGGAGCGAAAAGAAAACTCTGACGAATATCGCCGTACGTGACGTTCCTCACTTCGCTCGCCGACCTTTTTATCCGCGAGGCCCGTGAGCTTTTAATTTTATCTCTCAAATAGCGTTTCCACTTCTCTCGTGATGTTCCATTCCGGACTCGCTTACGTCGTATTTATCCTGGAAAACGATATAAATTTTTCCGCTAATGTTTGATCTCCGCGCGAGTTTCATGCTCAAACGGCTCCTCCTCGCTTTGGCTAGATGCGGCGGAACTTTCGTTACGAGAAGAGAGTGCCGAGCTTCGGTAATTCCTTCTTGCGCTCGAACGTAAAGATCGTTCAATTAACTGCTGCACGCAAAGGGAAATGATCCCCGTCATTCTCTTCTTTGCGCGAAACAAGTCAACCGGGCGGGATCTCGCGGTCCTCCATCAAATTTTCACCTCCGGTCCTGCTCTTAATGAGAAATCGAGAAATTTCACGCAAATTCCACGCTCTCGAGTTACTGATGACTCTCGATCAAATCCCTCTCGTAAATGAATCTCGGATCGAATCCAAAAATCCGTTTGACTCTGAAAACCGGAAAACGCGTTTAAAACGGAACGACTCTTCGCCGGGGTATACGATTCCGAAGAGAATGGCGTTTACACTCGAATGGAGCGTGTACGAGGCGCTATGTTCTTCGGGATACATCGTTAACGACTGCGATAGCTCGAGCAAGCCCAGAAGAGAGATTATCTGTGCGAGCTTGATCGGAAAACTCGCCTATCCCAACGTTACGTCGCGCTATAAAAATATCGATTATACAAGATTGTTATCGTTTGACCGACCCGACTAGGCTGCAATCCTTACAAATCGATCGTTCTTCTTGTTTTAGAGCCGATAACCATTATAGTCGGAGCGCCGGATCTCTTCGTCAATAAGGGCAGCACCATCAACCTGACATGCGTTGTGAAATACGCTCCCGAACCACCCCCGTCGATGACCTGGAGTCATAACGCAGAGGTGAGTGTCGTTTCCGCCGCAGGCGGAAGGCTACGGATTTCGACGGAGAGGTGATAGATTTTCACCGCGGAGGTGAAAAACTCCCGAGTTTTTTAACGACACACCTCTTCGGTGCAGTTCGATCGAAACTTTTATAATAAGATTCGGTCAGGCAAGTGCGTCCGGGAATTCTGAGACTCGATCCCGGCTATTCCGGGAATATCGAGCGATTATTTTTTATGCGCGAGCTCATGTGAATTGAGAATGCGGACTGCGAGATGGATTTAGTTACGGCAGAGTCACGGGAATTAATATAGACGTATGCGCGAGATGCAAAAATCATATGAAATCAATAAATCGGAATAAATACGAAGCGTTGAATAGAATTCGTCGAGGATCGAGTTGCGTTTCTTGTTTGTCGTAATCAGGCATCAGCTTTGACATGTTCACCAAGAAAATGGTGAACCCGATTAGAATTCCAGAATCCGACTGCGGATCGCGACATCAGCCGTTTCCCATGTTTGTCCGCGATTTTATCTCGCGGCAATGAATCGCGGTGCTGATTTTGTCAGCAAATTGTACCTGTCGCTCTTTGTCGCGTGTCAAGCTCAACAACAGGCACGCATGATTAATATGGTCCGTTCGCGCGAATTTTTCCCGCGGTACGCGAAAGTGCGTTTTACATCGCGCTTTGTGTAAAAATTATCGCGAATGCGCTGCAACGGCTCGCGAAGAGAGTAACTCCGTTACATCGCGGAGTCGAATAGCGTCGACAACGAGGAATTGAATAAAATAATCTCGCGTGACGTCGTATCACTTTCTAATTATCGGGGGGATAATTAGAGAGGACAATTTCAAATAAACGTTATTCTACGCGACATCCGCGCGCTAATGAGGCATAGCTCGTATCGAATCGGAGGGCAAACGATTGATAAAAAGGCAACAAGTAATTTCTCGAGGGATCGATGTCACGTCCATTCGCCGAGTGCACGGCCACTCGTCGGGTCGTCGTGCTTTTACTAGAAATGGCGGATAACGCTATTTGCACAAGGTACGCGCACGTTGATCAAAGTAAAAGCGCGAGATGGAGCGAGATCGAGCGCGCGGCAGCCAAGAAGCGACATTATTTTTCGATTAATCCTACGGACTCCTCGATTCGCGGATGATCGCGTATCTCTCGTCCGCGACGCGTTGCCCCGTGGAACGATTCCGCGCCGCATTGTACGGGGACGAAACGAGACGGCGTTCTGAAAATAAAGGGAGAAACAGGAAAAGCGGGAAACGAAAGGGAAGAAACGCGCTGGATATTTTACATTTTGCACGCGGCCCGCGCTGCTACGTGTCTATCCTCAAAGGGAATACGGGAGAAATGTATATACGCTACCTGCTATTCTTTACCCCGTACCTCGAAGGAAGCTGCCTTTTATCTTCCGCCAAAGGGGCGTCATTGCGTTGTCGAGGAGAGCCGAGGATTCCGGGAGAAATGTAAAGAGACAGGCGTCTTTGAAAGAATGATTGCGGATGAGGCGTGCATACGTGTCCGATATTCGGCAGCGCGAATCAAAGGAAGAGTTGGCCTCTATTTCCGCTCTTCCCGAAGCCATCGTCTGTCGGAAAGGGAAGAATAGAGAAGGAAGGGGAGAGTTGATAGTTGAAAGTTTTTATAATGCCGTAAAGATTTATCATGTGAGGATAATATTTTATGGACTTTGTGAGATAAGTGTATTTCTCTTCTCCAGATCATCAATTTCGACTCGCCGCGCGGTGGTATCAGCCTCGTCACGGAAAAGGGCCCCGAGACAACGAGTCGTCTGATGATTCAGAAGGCTGTGCCGAGCGACTCCGGCATCTACAGATGCGAGCCGAGCAACGCGAATCCCAGTAGCATAAAGGTGCACGTTGTTAACGGTGAGCCGAAATTTGAAATCTACTGCACGCGCTATATGCGTGTTGTATTAATCGTAAAACGGTTATCTCAGCGAATACCTGTTTCCGCGGGTAACACTCGGTCCGTGTTTACCCGTTTTCTCTCTCCCTTTTTTTTCGTCGCCCCCTCCCCTTCCCCCTCCATTTTTCCTCACGGTCCGTCGACCGTGGAAAATTTTTTTTCAATCTCTGATCCGGTCCGCGTTCCGTCGCGCTTTCGATGTAAATTGGGGGGAAAATAAAACAAAACCAAAACAAAAAAAGGAAAGAAAAAAACAGAGAAAAAAAGAGAAAAAAAATTTCGAGATCCAACCGGCTTTACCGCAATTACGGCGAATTGAGAAAAATGATGCCCGTCGCATCCCACGGAGGATCCCCCTCCGCAGAGGGGGCAGTAACGTTGATTGACTTTTCTGTAAATATTGCAAACAGCGAATCTACCCAGCGAGTTGCGCGTTAAGCCTGAAATTGATGGCTGCGGCGATTTCGAGCGTGAAGCACCACGAATGGATCCCTACGCAGCTGCCAGGTTTCGAAATCTTGTTTTTTCTTCTTTTTTTTGTTTGGGAGGAGGGGAGGAGGGTAGTGTTTGTTTTTTATTTCTTTCAACGAACGCGCCGTGATGCGCTACGCGGGACGCGTCGATTCGCGATGACAAAGCGATTTAAAGTCTGATTTTCACACGAGATCTCGCGCAATTTCGGCGCGCGTCCGGTTACGAGGGAAATAAAATCAAACGAAAGCGGATTGTCTCGTCCATCCCGAGGAAAGGAGCTTTTCGCCCCCCTGCCACCCTTCGTTTTGTGTTTGTAACTCGATATATATTTTTTAAGCGGAATTTACAAGCTTTGCTTTTCGCGTTGCAAGCAATCAAGCGCACGATGCGACATCGCGTGGAAGCTCACCGGTTGATTGCGCGAATTGTTTCGTCGTCCCTAAATGTTACACTTTTACTCCACGGTGTGACTGGTCACTTTATGAGCGAAGTTGCGAATTCAGGATATTTGGCGATGTTTTTCATGAGAAGCGGCAAGAGATTCCGCGTAAGCGCGCAAACGCGAGACCATGTTAAACATCGCTGTTTTTTGTTAAAAATGAAACGGGCGAAACGGTTGCAGCGCAAACGGAATTGATCATGAAGTTTATCCAGTCCAATCTCGCTTCACAATGCGCGATGAATCAGAAGCGCCAGCGAATCAAAGGAACGCACGCATTAATTACGCATTTGTGGCATTAAACGTTTAAAGCAGCAGTTCAGCCGACAATTCATTCGGATAGAAGGCTCGATCGGTACGTATTGATACGACGATCGTCGTTATTCGTCGTTATTCATCGTTCTCGCTTCGCGTACATTGATCTTTCTGTGGATTTGGCAGGAGATCCGCTTCCGAATGTCTTTGCATGCAACAAGAATCCACTCGTTTCCGCGCCGCGAACGGACGTACAATCGGAATGGAATTTCATGACGACGTTCCGCGCATTGTCTTGTTCTCGTTAAAGTCGCTCGCTCAATTCGCCAAGGGCTCTCAAAGTCGTCTCATACCGGCAGCCTCGATTTAATTTATCGTCCATAACTGATTAAACGTCCCGTGTGCATTATTAGTTTCAGACTTGCCAGGAATTCGTATCGGTTTTCGATGGAATGAGTATTTGCCTGTTTCCAGGATACACCGCTGAGCTAACTGCTTAAGCCTCGCGTAATAATACAAAATTAACGATACACGCGCCAACTTCCGTGGCGCGACAGAAGCGAATCGAATCAAGTAACAATCAAGTTCTGATCTTTTATTTATCTCGCATCGACTTCCCGTTTTTATTTATTTCTCGTCCTGTATCGTTCGCCAGCAATACGGGGAACGTAATTTTTTTCCCATAAAATCGCGATAAAATAGCAAACGTAAAGTCGCATCATATCTCTTATTCTATTTCTTCTCTTTTCTCTCGCCGCGTACATGCGAGAACACGCCGTCGAATCGATGAAAAATTTCTGTTGCAGAAGAACATCCAGCCGCGATGCATCACGGGGACGGGAGCTCGTCGTACAGCAGGACACGGCCGATTTGTTTTATAATTTTAGTGATAGTTAATATAATGTTTATATAAGCCGAGAGAAATACGCGAAAGGAGACACACGCAAACACACACACGCACAGAAACACTTAACTCGGACACGATGAAACGCGAGGAGCGCGAACATCGCGGATTGCCTACTTAACGTCGTTAACGTTTCTTGGATAAATATTTGCGCAGGGTAAAACCGAACGTTACCATTTACATTTTGAAAAAAGCATTCGTGGAAGAAGAGCAAAACGAAACCAAAACCTCCGTGACCAAAGAGTTTTCAGAGATATCAGCACGGCACAATAATCGGTAAGAGCGTAGTATTTTGTTAACGTATATCATCAAGAACGAATAAGATACGACGTCAAGATTTATTGTATTATTTGTAAATAAATTTATTGTATGTACATATCAATAAAACGATTGTCTTTATCTTGATCGTTTGCATCTTTGCATGTCCGCCGAGCCGTCGTAAACGCGTCCGCTTCGGAATCGATCCATCGAAACACGCAACGGAAATCTCATGCCAATCTCATTCCCGTTTCATCATTTCTCTCATTTCTCTCCGATTGATATTCTCTCATTCCGATTGATATTATTTCAAGTTTCTTGGATCATGACTTAATGATGATCATCACCTCGTACATGCAGACGCGCGAATTCTCCCAAAAATGACATGCGCCCTGAGAACGACGTTGCAGGTCGCGCCCGCGACTTTTCCTCTCGAGAGCATCGCGTCGAGCATCGCGCTATGTCTCTCGTACGAGCAAGGCGCATTCTCATTTACGTGGGCACCGTCGGCGCCGTCTTTTATGCCGATTCTCCTCGCGGAAAAGGAAAGGAATGCCGTTCGTGCGCGGACACCGTCCGCTAATGACAACATTAATTACACTGCGTGCTATCTCGCGCTCGTTAATTAGCGGCAGCGCCGCTAAATCTACCGTGAAAAAATACGGGCGCGTAAATTCCGCGTTCAATCGCCCGGCGAGCATCCCCCCTTCAATTAGTCAGGAGAGAGAGGCTGCTCCTCTCCGTGCCGCGAAATCCGCGTTAATATCGGCTGAAATTCTAGTGCACGCGAATCTATCCCGCATCAAGAGCAATCGGAACGGATAAAAATGCGCGAGATGAAAATTTGCGTATTAATATCAGTCCGTAATCAATCCCGTTAATTAAATAACTAAATTAATCAACAATACGCGAGCATATTTCGTGATCTAGGTCTCGCTTTATCGCATCGTTGATGAAAGATCCGCAAGCCTCCGATGTGCGTTCCGATGAAATCAATTGATTCGCCTCCAGTGAGATTCCTCTGCTTTATTAATCAGATAGAAAAAAGCCAATTGCTTGGAACTTAATTAATTTCGCTAACCTAAATGATAATTTTTTCTCCGAAGCCGACGCCGTCCTGAGCACGCGCGTCTTCGCGCGATGAACCGGATCCGTTTGCGTTTGTCCCATGACGTCAACGGAAGCGGGAGAGCCTAGTGCCAGTCAATTGGCCGCGGTGCATCGTATGGCATTCAAATGATCGATAAGGTCGACCATGTTCGAGTCTCTCGATCGTAGCACCATAGGCGGAGCGGTCCTGGCACGTCGCTGCCTGCTCCAAGGACCGCAAATGTTTGCTCTTCTTTCTTTCTCGGGTTTTCTTCGGGAAGGCTCATGTAGCGTCATCGACTTGCCGGCCACGAGGAGACACGGGCCGATGTAAGGCTGGAAGTCGGCTACGTTCTGCTTGTAGGCCAGAGTGAAGCCACCCGTGTCGGCACAGGAGTCTATCGGCACGTCCATTATCACTGAAAGGATCGAGTGGCGAATGCGATCGAGTGAGTTTTCACGATTCCGCTATTAAATCGCTCTTAACTAGATCGCTCTAACACGGAGCGATGGAGTTTGCGGAGAGTAGATTAGCAGATTAGGGGAGATCTCTGGCCGACATCTGCCTTTCTTAAACCTCTCATCGTCGTCGCGCCAATCGCTCGCGTGTATCGCGTTATGCGAGAAGAAGAGCAAGTATTTGCGTTTGTTTGCGCGTCGCATTATTTACAGTGTCCCTTTATAATTTGCGATGTGTAACATCTCGTGCTCTGCCTCCTCTCTCTCTTTTTCTCTTTCTCTTTCTCTCTCTCTCTGTCTCTCCGAACAACTATAATTTCACGTTTCACGTTTTAATGAATCGTAATTGCTTCGAATCGATGAGTGCTTGAGCGACATTTAAATTCCGACGCAGGCAGGAAAATTTTGCAAATTTATTCCGAACGTTGTATTGGCCAAATATAATTTCTGACATTCTATTATTTATGTTTAATTAACGAAGGGTCAATATAAACTTACTAATTTTTGCGCCACGTGTGCTATCATTATAAAAATTAATACGCCGATGAATTTGCAAACGTTAAATAATGTTGCATGTTTTTATTTCATCATGTGTGGATCGAGAAAATTAAATATTGTACGAAATGTACCGAAAAGGAAATGCTCATTAATAAATTAGAATAAAGAATCGGAGGATTTAATTATTGAAATCGAAATTCTCGCAAACGAGGAGATTTCTGTATGCGCGCGTGTGTGTGCAACGAATTTTCTAGAAAAAGATGTAACTACATGGAATTTAATAATAGAAATCAAAGTTGAGGAACAAAAGATCGTGAGCGGCGATCGTTGCAGAGCGAAATAGTTGAGAATTTGAGCTTACTATAAAGCGTCGATTTCCAATACAAAACTGCATTATTTAGATTTATAAATGACCGGACTAATTCCGTCAATATATTACGCATACGATGTTTGATTTTGTATGAAAATCAAACTCCATATCGTTAAAACTTTAAGATATTCCGATAGCTCCGATACTGTTATACATATTACGCAATACATATACGCTATTTTAAATAGCGATTTAATTTTAATTAGCGATCGTGCTTTAGTCATGCTTTGCATTGTGATGATTTCATGTATGGGCAGTACGTATTTTTCTAAAAGAGATTCTATTACAAGTTATCGAGATTGTTGAAAAATAATCAATACTGATTCAATATCAAGAAAGAGAGGGAGAGAGTTATCGAAGAATGATTCGATCGCTTCTCGCTTAAATCTCCATCATTCGGGAGAATGCAACCACGAGAACGCCTAAAAGATATAATCAACGCACAATTAGATATTTGGCCATTTCTAGCTCGATAATTGCGTCCAGGAAATCTCGCTAACGCGGTTAATTTCTCACGTAAATCCATCACGTCGGGCATGTGGCGCTTATCGGTGTTACGTCGTCGCGAATTATGGCCGTCGTTATCATCTCGGTGAGTCGAGAGAGAGAGCGAGAGAGAGAGAGAGAGAGAGAGAGAGAGAGAGAGAGAGAGAGAGAGAGAGAGCGCCAGATAGAACCAACCATAGGTCCAACTATAGATGAACGACACCTAAGTTCACTAATCATAAATTCTAACAATCGCTGCTGATATTCGTGACTTGACGATAACGAGGCTCGATAACGAGATATCAATAACACGTGGATTATCCATGTTTATATTTTTTCTTGAAGTCTTTGTCATGTTGAACGCACGACGTGCGTTTCACTCACCTTTCACCAGACTTTCTAGCACGTCAGAGTAAAGGCGTTTGGTCCATCGAGAACTCGGCGGATGCATACGCGGATTGGTATTGATCTCGATCAACCAGACCGACATGTCCTCGGCCAGTACGAAATCAGCGCCGTACAATTCGAAGCTGCAACGGCGCCTCTCCATGTGATCCTGCGCGGCCAGCATCATCAGGACAACGGCCTCTGCCATTTTCGGGTAAATTAGGTCGTAATATGGTTCGCCTTTATGGCCTTTGGACCTGGGGGAAATATCGCGCGATCGGTGGTTCACCGGTTAATTGTTTCAATTCCGTTAGCTCGTAATTAAAACAAATGTATCCTTCTGCGATTTGGACATGCAAATGCAAACGTTTCCGTGCGCCGTTATAAATAAAAAAGAAATGATCTTTTAAAGAGATGACAACGTAGCGTGATTGCTTTTCGTGTAGGTGTATCGATAAAAAGCAAGGGAAAAAGAAGAGAAAGAAAAGAAAAAAAGAAAAACGCACGTATAATTTGTAAATATCGCTGATGCTACCATGTAAATTGAAAGATTTCTATCCGCGTTGGTCGGAATACGCTGCGTCGAGCCGTGTATGCGTTTTGTATTAAATCTTTAAAAATAAATCCCATTGTCAGAGCGAATATGGATACTAGGATTTGGGACTTTGATTTGACCAAAAATATGAAATATGCGTTACACGTAAGCAAAAATGATTTAAGCATGTTTTTAATTCAGCTAAAGCAAAACGAGTTGAATAAAACATGTTTTGCACGCATCGGACAAATTTTGCTCAGGCGGGGAAAAATTTTGACCCGTGCAGTAAATTGAAACATTTGTGGTACGCGTGCGATGGAGAGGTCCACTCAACATCAGTAATCAAATTCGTATTTCATAGCAATTATCGCAAACTACGGCTCCGCAAACGATCGTGTGCCCTATTACGCATTATTTAATCGTTTCTCAGCTGAAAATATGTAGCTTTTACATTTCAGATTTTTATTATCATATTTATATTATGTTGAGAAGTCGAGCTGCTTGTCGATATTTTAATTTCAAACGACCAACTTTTCACAGTATTAATGAAAATAAAATGTGACATAAAGAAGGGAACGCAAGCTCCTAGTGCCAAGGCAAGATTATTGCAGTAATGCGATAATATCCGGACATCATTAACAGCGAATTATTAAAATCTCTACTTCGATATTCAAATTTTCGATATCCGAGAGCGTTATCGAGACGGCATCCGACCCGACTGCCGATCGAGTCATTATCCTCAAAATGGCACGACAGTGGATTTTCGATTTTCCATCTTCGATGGAAGGCATTCCCGAGATACTTGAGGGATGGTCTCCCTTTTCCCTTTGCACGGGTACCAACACGTCCGTGTCGGATCTATTCACGAGCGACACGTCGCGGATAATATATTTCCTTTATTGGTTTTATTCGCGATTACTTGGACGTTGAATATACGTCGCGCCATGAAGGAATTCCCCTTCCATTTGTCATTCGGCGAAGGAAACGGATCAAGGCAAAGAACGGTAAAGATCCGTGCCCGAACGTTCTCGGCTTCTCGGTGGAGATGGTATATTTGAACAAGCGCCCTTGAAATTGCGCGAAGAGTCTCCGAAGACCGGACGCGGTCCTCGCTTGACGAACGGATAATCGAAACGCTTCGCTTTCGCGCGCGCGAGTGTAACGATACCGAGACGAGAGAGTTTACTTCAAGTATTCGTTCAGCTTGTCGCAGTTCCATCCTTGATCGCGCAAGGACTTGGGATCTGTTGACTCCTTGGGAAGACCACTGTACTGCTTGCGACGTTCCCTGCGCCTCTTCTCGTCGTCGTACTTTTCCTGGACAGCAGTGTTGCAGATGTGAATCGCCTCGTGATAAGTCGAGAAGGTGTACGGCTTTGAGCTAAAGCGGAACAGCACATCCCTGGACGGAGAACGGATCATGGTAGACGCGGGCAATCGAACTTTGATTTAGATTAAGATCTGAGCGAGCGTAACGCAGAGATATCTGTTTCGTTCGCGTTTCGTTCGCGAGGGAGAGGCGACTTGGCGCCAGAATTACTTGAACACCCATATCGTCAGAGGATAGCTACACGTCACCAGGTACCACAGCCTTATGTCGAACTTGGTCTGCTTGATCAGCAGGGGCCGTTCTGCAATACGAATGCGATCAAGTGCGATGAAGTGTGCTCTTTGGCGAAGCATGTTTGGCGTGCAGCAAGATATTCTAAATACCGATGTATTTCTGCACGATGTAATAGTCCTTTGGCTTCTCCTCGACCTTGCGCAGGATTTCTTTGACATCGTGGGATATAACGATGCCATTTCCGCAGCACAGATGGCTGGGCTTCAGGATCCAAATGCCTCTCATGCCGCTCATTTTGTACTGCGGATCGACCGTCTTTAATTTCTCCAAAGTCACGATGGTGGTCAGGAAACATTTCTGCGATAGCGAGGCGATATTGATATCGATTTATGCGGTGGAATATCAGGTTTCGTTGCGGCGCTACGGCTTCACCGATGCCGGCTGAATCGACTTTAATTCCGGAAAGTTCGAATAAATTCATCCCGGCGAATTGAATCCTCTCCTCGGAGGGGGGAGGGGGAGGGGTGGCACGTTTCGACAGTTGGTGAGGCGAGATTAATTTAATGAAATCGCGGGGCGCGATTTCCGCGGTCTCAATCGAGGATTGTCCTCGCGAGAAAAAGAAAGAAAAAGGGAGACAGAGAGAGAGAGAGAGAGGGGGGGGGGAGAGGGTTACATAGCGACGGATCCCAAGAATTTCTGTCTCGCGAGTACTCTCGCGCGATCGGAACTCGGACGAGTGCGAGCGTGTGAAGTTTAGCGGCTTTGCAAACGTGGGCAAGCTGGGATACGTGTCAATTGCGCACTTCCTTTGACTGAGGCGCTTGTGACGGCAGCCTAAATAGAGCACGCTGATAAACGTGCGTTTGACGTCTTTCGATTTACGTGCGACACGGAACCGCTTCAGGATCAACGACGCAAATTAGGGATTCCTTTCGTGACTCCCTTACGGGAGGTCGTCCAATTGAGAGGCGCAGAGGGCTCAACGCGCGACAAAGTACGCAATAAATAAATCGTACGGCATTATTAAAGGACGATACGATGGATGATGATACTTGCCGTGAGAATGAAATAATTCCGTCGAAGCGATAAATAAGCATCAGTCACGAATCAGTCCGTCCCCCCCGTCCCCTCTCGCTTATAGGGCTGGGAGTTATCACGCGCTCTTTAATTTTGTTCCATCAGTTAAGAGTTAATGGTATCGCACGCCAGCATCTCGGAACATGTTTAATGCAGGGATGTTTTCGTGCGGCTTGAATAATTAACACAGTTTGGTTTTGTTGCCTACGTTACCCCGTAATCGCGTCTATTATTAGTACGCGAATCGGGAGGGAGGACGCCAAACAAACACGCTACTCAGACTCGATTGATCGTTTGGTAATAGCTACGTGATACGATTACCGCTCGAAGAACCGGCTTCTCGGAAAGTGCGAATTTTCCTGAGACCTCACCTTTTCAAGGTAAAATAAAACGGATGTGTCGCGCTATCAATCGAGGAAACCACGACCGCACGCTGGACTACTTGTTGCTATTAAAACGCAGACCATTGATTTAATCGGGGCTCGCATGCGAGATAAATGAAATTGTTCCGGCTCGATGGCGCGGATCAGAAATAAAACACTGCGAGAAGAAATAATGAATATCTTCGGAGAGAGACGAGATGAAATTTCAGCTAGCTGAAATTAATTCATCTCATTATTATAATAGATACGTTATGTTTGCGTATATTAATTAAATACTAGAAACGTTTATCACCGCGAGAAACCGCGTCGGTCGGATGTAGCCGTTATTAATAGCACGGGCGCGAGCTTTCTCGCGATAATCCATCATTAAATTAATTAAACACGTTAAAGATGATAAGAGAAAGAAACCGAACCGAGCGAATTTTGCTAGAAGGAACCCTCCGCGTTTTCACACACGACGATGGTCGCCCCGCGAAATTTATCCGATCTGGATTCTCTCTGTCTCTCTCTATCTCTCTCTCTTTCTGCTATCGATACAGCAGAACCTCGCCCGATTTCTCCTCCCTCGTCCTTTATCGTACCTGGAGTTGCTCCTGACTGTCATCCGGCGAGCCATCGATACCGCCGCCCTGGTGCATCACCACCGAATAATCGTTCAAGAACGAGTCCCACTCTTCGTCGGACACTTGCTTGTCACGTTGCTCAGCATCCAGATCCTCGTGCATCGCGATGTCGATGAACTCCTGACAGCGTTCCGCGGCAAAGTCCAACCTGGAGATCGGAATCGTCCGTCGTTCCGTCGGGCCGACCACGAGGACCTCCTCACTCGTGGTCATGACATGCGCGAACCACTTGAGCAGACTCGCCGCCGCGGTCAACCGGAAGTCGTCCACGAAGGCGCGGCGCTCCGCGCCCGGATCGTAGCTACGCGGGAACAGCACGCTGGACACGTTCTCCTCGTGCAGCCAATACGCCTCTTTCAACGAGCGTGCCATTCCGAGCTGCGCATACGCATACACACACGCATGCATGCAGACATGATCGGCGAATATCCTCGATTTTACTTATCGCGCGACGACGCCGCGATTACCGCGTCTTTATCGCGACCCGCGGCGCACGTATTCGCGTATCTAGCACGTTATCCTCGATACGACGTATCGCAGCGTCGAGCAATCGCGCGATGGAAACGTTCGGAGATTCAGCAGGCGGTAACTATCGTACTTATCGTACGATCAGCCGTTTCCGAGCGGACGAGCAACGAGCAATAGCAATGAGGATCGCGGCAGATTGGCGGAATACTCGCGTTGCCCGTGCGGGATATCCGCGATGTCTGCTCGGGACAGGAATACCTTTGACGTATAAAGGAAGGACCTCTGATATTTATTAAGTAGGACGTTGCAGCTGAGACCGCGACGCCACTCGACAAAGTCATTCCTGCAGTCCCAGATGAAGTCGGGCTGTCTGCGGCGCAGCAGAGCGAACATCACCGCCTTCTCGTTCAATTTGCCGTCCGCCTGCATGAGATCGCCCAAGGATTGAGCCTCCAAGTTGACCGCGACACCTGTAATCGGCAGAAAGTGCGGCGCGGGGGAAATGGTAGACATTAGCGGTGATATTTCATCGTGCGGCGCCGGCGCGCATTAAAACTTTATCGTCCGCGAACGATCTGTCTAACCGTATGGCAGTGATCTCGTTCTGGCCGGCTCGTATTTCTGCACCCAGCCCCGTGCCTCCAGTGCCTCCTTCAGCTTCGGCAGCTCGCCCCGGATGAGGAATATCTTGTGCCTCTGCGAACGGCGTCAACGTTAATCGCGGTAGTCGTCTCTTGGGAAAGTAGTCGTCTTGCGCTCTCTAACGCATCGAGATGGACCGACGCGACTCCTCCAGTCGAGTCGGTCAATCGCGAACGATCAATCGAGACCGCATCGATGATGCGGTCCGTTATTTGTCCAATCGTGGAGCAATCGTGAGATCATCGGTCAGTCGTCCGGGACGTTTCACGCGAGATCACGCCGTGTATCAATCGCTGATCATATTTTCGCGCGCGAGAAAGTGGAATGCGCTTACTCTGATGGCGTTTTCGATCTTTGTCTTGATCTTCCGGTAAGCCATCTTCCTCATCCAATCGTCCTTGCAGTAATCGTGCTGCTTCGAGATGAGAACTTTCTTATTGGAGGCTTCTCGAAAGCAACAGGAGCACGAGTCCGTAAGGCAGATATTGGTGAATAGATGCTCGAATTCCGGCAAGATAACGTCGCTGGCACCGTCGTTCCCATCGCAGTTGTTGTCGTCGTCATTGTTCACGTTCGCGAATTTCGAGTGCGTCATGCAAATGAATCGATAGTACGGATTCATCGGGCTGTTCTTCTTCTCCAACTCCGCTCCAAATCCATTAGCCGACAGCATGCTGGATTGGAACTTCTTATTTTGGCAGCTGGACTCCATCGCGAGGGATTGACGAAAATGCGAGGCGCGGTGTCACCTAATGATCCCCCGAGTGATGTTAGATTGCCGCGATTTGTCGCGATCCGTCGATATAATTGGCTATTTGCGATTATACGGGAAATATACGGCCCGCGGAAATTGCTGCGACCAGTTTCTCGAGCATCGAGCAGACGCATCGAGCAATCGCTGCGTTTTATGCCGCGTTAAGCTGCTATCCGCGCGAGAAAAGCCGGATCCGCGTGTACCTTCTTCGACGAAAGGGAATGCCCTAAATTTCCTCCAAATCCATCAGCTTCGAGGTTCTCAGTTTCGAGGTTACGTGGTCCGAGCGATGAGGAGATCGGTCTACGGATAATGTCTTCGCAGATACTGCGACATGTCTCTTTACGTCTGTTGCGAGAATTTTATGTGTGACGCTGTAACATGTTGATGGAATGTGTGTCAAAAGTATCGGCAATATCCTTCATTGATCTCTGATGCGCGTCGCGTGTCCTTACCGCGTTACAAGGAGGAATATTGTTATCTGCTACCGATAATTTTTCCAAAGACGGTTCCTTACGACGGATCCTCTACTCGGACTCGGCTGAGGATTTAGTTCATAACTTTCGTCTGCCTTGAGTAACGCGATGTGAGTGCAAGTGGACTCTCTCTCTCTCTACTGATGTTTCATGTTTCCTCCCCCTTCTTCCGTTCCCGTTGTGTCGTTGTCGATGAGCGGCTAGATTCAAGCGGGACTCGTCGTCTCGCTGAATATTTTATTAATTCGTACTCGAGGTCACTTTCCCAGAGATTCTTCCCAGAACGAGGAAAATCCTTGTGCGGGCTCGAGAGAAAAGCGCTCTTCCGTCATGAAATAAAGCGATCCCGTTTCGGAACTTGCGCCCGTATCTCGCGCTCCGATCGGACGAATTTAGCATTTAATGCATAAAACGCTGCACGGAAAGAAAAAACGCGGACGGACGGACGCGAGTAATCGCGAGTTGCTCCGGAATGCCAGCGGAGATCCGGTCTGCGTCAGATTAAATTTGCATTTCCAAAAGTTTGGACGCGCACGCGCGTCCACAAGTTTTGCGTACCCGAAACGTCAGATTAACATCGCGCTGTATCATCATCACGAAAGAGCGAAAGTCTGGATGGCATTCGCGATTGAATAAATAAGGGCTAATGCGCGCACGTGAAATTTTCCGACGAGAATTCCATCCGCCGAAAAATTGCTGCTGGTAGATCGCTTTGCGGCGTATCGCTTCTCATAACGCGCGGCAAATCGGCGCTCGCAAGAGTTGCGGCAGCCTCGAAATGAAAATTCGAGGCTTTCGATCTGGGATCTGAAGCGCCATGGCGTTGCAGATTGCATCCCGAGCGAGCGACTGTGGATTTCCCGAACGATTCGGCGGTATTCCGCTGCCTCTAAATACGCTCGGCGCAAAAATCCACGGTGGCGCAAAGTCGCGCGCTCAAAGCGCGCTTTATCGTGCGCGCGAGTGCGGATTTATGGCGCCATGCCGTATTTATTTTCGCCCTGAGCCCTGTATATATATATACATATATATATATATACATATATGTATATCCACTGTGCCGCGCATAAATTTCATATTTTGCTTCAATATTTTATCGCTGTCGGATTAAAAACAGCGCGCGCGAGATCCAATGTGAAACGTTCTCGCGCACTGCATGCGAGAACGCGTCGCGCCGATTCGGCGGAAACGCGCGAAATGGCGAAAAAACGAATTCATTAAGTGCCGCGTTCCTCGCGGCTTTTATCAGCGATCACCGGTGTCCTCTTTCGCCCATATCGGCTCAACGCGAGAGTTCTAATTGAACCGCGAAGAGCTGGGATAAATCCACTAAAGAGAGATTGATTCCTTGACGAGATTTTTGTTGCATCATATCATCGATGATGTCCGGGATCATAGAGAACGCAAAGAACGTTCGCGATCGATATCGTTCCGACTGATAAAGTTTACGAGATTTTTGCGCCATACTCTTCCGTCTCCCGCGATGTAATTAGAATAATGGAAGAATCTTTAAGACCCTCAGTGTATGCGTAGACGCAATTGCGGTCGCCAAGAACAGCATCGCCAGAATTGAGCCAGGAGTCACGCGAGTCGGAGTGCGTTCGAGCCGAAGTTTGCGATCGCGGTGATTAATCGATAGCTTAATCGCATCGCTTGTAGACGCTTGTAGAACCCATAGGGACGAGGCGTCGAAATTCGGAAATAATTTCGATTCATCCGACGTCGAGCCGCGTCCGCTTCCGCGGTCAGATTAAAAGAAGGGATTCTGATGCAATTTATGCACCGAAGTAACGTAATCCCCGGCTAATTACCGATTCTCGTGCGAGAAGCATCGAGGGAGCATTAGCTCGGTCGTGCGATCCGACGACTATCTCGCAGCAAATTTTTTTTCACTGCTCCATTAAGTCGCGCGATAACGCTCGCAAGATAATGCTCGCCCTCTAAGGGTTCTCTAATGCATCATCCTGTTTACTTCTTCTTTTCTTTTCTCCTTTCTTTCAATTACGCCCGCCCCGCCTTATCACGCGCTCCTCGAAAACGCCAAACTGTAATGACCGTTATTGCACGCCACCGGCGGGCAGTAGCGATAATTACTAAACGAATTACACGAGTTAACTCACAATTTCGTTGTGCACGCGCGACACCCCGCGGCTGGTACGTGTGCGCGTGTGTATATGCGCGCGGCGAACGACGTGCCGTGCAAGCAGAGTGGCTGTAAATTACCGAAACGCAACTTGGCGGTCCATGGACCGCCGGCCACGTTTATTAAGCTAATGCGCGTTTTCCGCCGAAAAACTTAATCCGTCGCAGACGCAGTGGGTGTTCTCTTAACGAAGTAACCGGCATAATCCGCGCGTTTCACCTAATTACGTAACGCTCGCGGGCATATCAGCGATGTAATTTCGCGCGGGCTTAACAACGCCCGATCCCATCCCCGGAAGAACCATGAACGCCGACGATGCTCGAAAGAGCCGGGGATGCTTGGGAAGGGTGTCCGCGCGCGTCTCGTCGATGCCGGATGCCGGAAGAGTGAGATGCGAAAATAACACTGCGCGAAGCCACTCGCGCACAAAATGACGATAGTAATCGACGCGCGTTCTCGCATCGCGCGCTATTGCTGCCGGCCTGGCTTACAACGAGATGTAATTCGCGAATCGCCGCTGCGAGAGAATCCGATACTAGCGCACGATCGAGTAAACAGCGCGATTCGCGACAAACTGCAGCGCGAATAGCCGGACATGCGGATTTGAATCCGGAGTGATTTCGGATGCGGATTTAAATTGCCAACAAAACGCGGACTCGCCGAAATTCACGTCCACCGATGGCGAAAGAAATTGTCTGCATGTATTAATACATTCGATTAATATATTCGATGCTTTCCCATCAGTTTGGCGATTCGATTGAATCATTCATTCCCGCGATCTGCATGCCGAGAATACGCGAGCTCGTTACACACGTCAAATCGCACATTTTCCTACTTTCCTCATTCACGTTGTGTGATCATCGCGACGAGCCGCACAGCCTCTCTCCTTCTTCCGCATCGAAGCTCTTGGCGCGGAATTTTCCGCCGATCCGATAAGCGACTGAAAATTCACGTCCGGTTTGTTCGTCGGACCTCGGCCGGCTAACAGGGGAGAAACTGCGACACTCGCGACAAAGCGAAGGCAGGATCGCCGTGAATGAGTTTAGCAAGTTGACCGAATTGAATTCGAAGCCCGAAGGAGGCGAGGCTTCATCTCGGCACGCGGCGTGCGAATACGGAGAACTCCCGGATACTCTGGCAGGACTCTCTCGATGTCGGCCATCTGGCGAATGTACTTCCGACGAAGCGAATGCGGAATAAACAGGTAGGGTACACGGGGCACGGAACGAAGAATCAAGAGGGCTTTTCAGGGTTTCCCGTGGAATTGCCGTGGGCGGGGCGTTTCGTCGCGATATTCTCTTGGAAAAAGACCGCGTACAATGGCACCGACTTAATCGTAAATTAGGTCGGAAGGCTTCAACCGGACTCGCCGGTTAGCTTCGGTCATAAATCAGGATTGCTCGTGACCTATGGCCGAGTCGATCGTCGACCGGTCGACTCTTCGAACTCTGCTATTTTAGATAGCACAGGCGGATCACTTTGCGCCGGAATGAGCGATCGTAAATCGATTGCCGCGGGTTTGCAACGCGAATGCGAGAATATCAATAGCACTAGCGGCATAAAATCGTAGAACGCGCGCCTAGTATTTTTGCGAGGAGGAAACATTACGATCTGCTGTGCCGCTATTTGTAAATTATGGATCGTGCTGCATCAATCACACGGACTTAACCCGATGAGCACGAATACAAGTCAATCTATTCCGCAGGATACATTTATCATGAAGAGGAAATTGAAACGAAACAAAAAAGAGTCCCTCCTTTTTTTTTATGTCATCAGTTAGTCCATCTTCATTATGACGGACGGTGTCGATGAACGCTGCCTCGAACGCGGAAGTGCCCCTCACTGAATATTAAAAAGCGTGTAGAGGGGGGCGGGAAGGAGGAAGGAGAGGCGACGTGAAAAATTATTCGCGCGTCATTCGGCGTAGCGAGAGAATTCCCACGAACGGAATTTCACGTTCAACCGAACGCGGAAGCGTGTCCACGCCATTATAGATTCTACGTCTCGTTCGTACTCGGACGCTTCCTGTCAGGGAGCGCGACTGATCGACTGGTGCGCGAAAACTGATCGTAACGAAAAATGACGAGACAGGGAGCACGTTAATCTCCGTGTTCGCGCGACGAGAGATCATTTTCGGCGGAACGAGAGGAGAACGGAGGCCGCGTTGACGATGGTCGCGTGGTGGTTCCAGACGGAACTTTGCGGCATTACAAGGCGGGTTAATGGAATTATCGGATTATCCCATCCATCTAACCGGGACTCGCATCTCGGTACAGAAGTCAGACGGTAATCGCAGTCGGACGTCGCTCTGGTCGAACATACGAGCGCGGCGCGAGCGTGTCGCTATCGCGTCGGCGATGCTCGTTTAACGGAGAAACTGGATAAGGGCAATTTGCAAGTCGGTTAATAGTCACGCAGTGTAAGCTCGGCCCGAGCCGTGCAGTCGCGGGATTCTAATCCCATCCAGAAGAGCAAGGATACCCCATAATTGTCCCGCTAACGGCACGTGTTCCGCGTAAGCTCCGGATATCCGACACGCGCTTCTCGTTCGTAACTCTTTTCTCTTTTAAGTGAAATGCTCCAGCGAGCAATTCATTCGGTCTTTAAGCAACGCCGAATTATCTTCCGTTTCTATCTTCGGCGATGTCGAAGAAGCGTCGGTACTTTGCCGGCTAACACGATTTAAAGCGATACGTCCCGACAATGAATTCGCTTCTTCCGAAACTATGGCCGCGCTACGGAAGCAATATGGAAATAACTCGAGGAAAATTAAAAGTCTAACGTATCTCGCGCGAATGACCTGCATATATTTTACATCTCCAGAGCTCGGTAAAACACACGTTCCGTTTCCATTTAAACGGCATATTTGATGGCCGGAAGCGTTTCGCTTAATAAGACGCGTTCGCGAATGCGCGCAATGCTGTCCGGTGGATCTCCTCTCTTTCTCACGTTTGCAACGTTTAATTAATCGCGTTAGCATTCTCGCGTGCGCGGCCGCGGCACTTCAAAAGTACGCGCGCGAGGAAAAGAAAATCCGAGCTCTATATATCTCTCGCCGCCAAGAAATCATTTTGTACCACTATAGCAATAACTCGCGCGCCGTAGAGGGACTTAGCAGCTGATCCTGCTAACTCCCGGAATGCCCGCCCCCTCGATGGATAATATCACGTCAGCTTTAGGGAGACGCGAAAATCCAATTCTCGCCTCTCTCCCTCACACGTTCTCTCTCCCGTTCCCCGTCGTTCCCTCAAGCTTTTTTCTCCGTCCTCCCGCTTTCATACGACACGGCCGCGGGAGATATTGAATCACCGTGCGGAAAGAATACGGAGTTCCTCTGTGTCTCGGGGATTTCATAACTCTACAGCGCTTTCGCCGGAAATCAAAGAGGAAACGCAGCGTGACCGCTGAAGAAGTCGGCCGAGATGAAACCGAGATGGGGCAGCTATTCGGCTTTCAAATTCGGAAACGTCCGCGAACGGCGTTCCACCAAACTCCGCTCACGCGTCCAATCTTACTCCGTTCTCGCGGCTGTGATTGCTGCTGGCGCAATCCGAAGAAAGAAACACGCGAGGGAGAACTGTTCGTCCCGAGTTGGCGCGATTGTGGGAGATCATGGGGGAGACGACGAGATCTCTAATTACCAGCTTTAACGGCAATCCGCCCGGCGGTTCGCCGGAGTGGAGTGAAACGGATCCGCGTTGGAAGGAAAGACCGGAAGCGTATCGCCAAAGTTGGCGAGTTAATGGATAACGATGGTGATAATTCTGACCAAGTACCGACCAAGCATTTGGAGCTTTTTAATAAACGCGATTTTAAGTAACAGGATCGATCGTTTGCGTGAAAATATAGCCGAGCAAGGTCGAGCTCTAGATCTACAGCAAACGAGATTTAAAGTTTTACGATCTCTCTCTCTCTCTCTCTCTCTCTCTCTCTCTCTCTCTCGGAAAGTCGGCAAATAAAACAATCATGTTGAAAGCGATTCGGTCGAGTTAACGATATCGAGCCGTGCTATAAATACACACTCCTCCCCAATTCTCCTTCGACATCTTTCTTTCATGTAAACGCAAACGAAATCGAAATCAACGTGGCTTTGTACGTCGTATCTGTCAATACGCACGTCGCTGCGGGCACTTTTGTGCAATCCGCGACGAAGTCGCACGTTACGCGCGGTTCTCTTTGAAACTGTTCTTCCGCATGAAACGCCCCGCTTTGACTTGCCCTCGCTCGCACGTTTGCCGCACTCTCGTTCACCCCCGCTCACCCCCGTTCACGTATATAAACTCGAAACTGGTCGCTAAACTTTGCCAACTGCCTGCGCTCTGCTGTGTTTGGTGAATAGTCATGAATTAAATATCACTCCGTATGTCTATCCGAGAGACCGCAATGCTATCCCAGAAATTATTTTAAAGTCAAATTTGAACGAGTCACAGAGAGGGAGAGAGAGAAAAGTTTCCGTCGGGGCCAAATAATGCTGCGGCGTCATTATTCTCATCCGCTTCGCGGATTTTGTATCTTTTCTTGTAGATGCGACACCGTTAACGCACCGCAAAGTTAGATGACATTGTAAATCATATTGTCGCGACTCAATTATGCAACGATCCCTTCAGGGTATACATATACGCACGTATACATATACGCATGATTTTCATTTCGCTTCACTTAGAAATCCACAAACGTACCGGCAATAAGTAAAATTGTACGTACGTTATCAGATCCTTCTCCGTTTGACCTATTAATCTTCCCGAAGCGCGTCGCAAAACAGAAATAATAATCTCACAACGGTAAGTATTCATAATTCATTCGCGTTTATCTGCTTCTTCTTCCCCCTTCCTCTCTCCGTTCTCACCGTATATTACTCCTTAAAAATGTAGTCCGGGAAAATCGCCGGCAACTCGGATTCCTCGGGGTCGGTATGCGTGGCTGTTTTGTCGAATTAAATTCCGCTTGAGCGCTTCCCGCACGGGGGCTGGAGGGACGAAAAAAGAAAGCGCCGTCTCGTCGTTTCGGGGGGAGAGAGCAGAGAGGAGGAAGATGACGTTTGCCGTTTCTTTTATTGCGGCCTTTAAACGCCGACGCGCCCGCGCCGATCCCGACTCCTTTGCCGTGACAAGAAAAACTAGTTAACTAACTAAAGTTAATTGTTTCCTCCTGCCTAGTCTTCGGAAGAATCGTCCCTCCCCGCCTGTTTATCCGAGGGATTTCCTCGCGGTTAATTACGTGAGAAGAACACACTCGTAAGAAGAACAGCCTCGTTCCAATCTTCCTCCACCTTGGCGCCCTCCCGTCCTCCCCGTTCTTTCTCGGGGTAAAAAAATGAGCGATTTGAGGAGCGGAGGGAAGCAAGCGTGCTGTTATTCTTGTAATTGTACATTCCGCATTCCGAGCCGAATCGCGCCCGGCGTTGCATCGTCGTCGTTACGTCGCCCGCCTTGTCTGCTACCGGCGCGAGACAAACGTTCCCTCGAGGAGTGGCTCGTCGCGAGATTTCTTCGTGGTGTGCAACAACGGGGCGCAAGAAACTGCCAGACACACCGAGCGCCCGGATAAAAGCGTCCGGTGTAATCGTTCGCCTCATTAGCGGTCCGCAGTCAGGATGAAGAGCAGCGTTCCGCGTGCGAACAAGTATTCACCGTCGACGGGCAATTAGCTACTTATGCATCTCGCAGTGCCGTCTCGCATTAATCTCCATCGTAACAAACGCACGACAGAGCCCGGTTACAAAGCAAATAATAGCGAACTGCCAGCTCCGCTTTAACGATCCGTAACCGGCGTAGATGTATGGCGGATAGGGACCAAAAAATTCGAAATACGGTCGCGGCAAGCGTGCGTTGTTGCTCTACGAATGCGGACTCGCTGTTCGTTGACGTCCTTTAGCGAGAAATGGATCACCGCTAAACACGAAGCCCTCGGATGAAGATCTGTTTCATGATTTTCCTCTTTTTCCCCCGCGTGCACGATAAAGATAACGTCCGATCATTCCTCCCGTCGAGCACATCCGACGATTTCCCGCCACAATCGTTTCATCGTTTCATTTGGATCAAGACTCTCTGTCGTCCGTCTTTAATCATCTTCCCTTTGCCTCTCTCTCTCGCCTCGCCGAAAGAGAGGACAGCGCCGAATACGCGAGGCTCGAGGAATCTCGAGAGAAACGCGATAGTTCTATCGCTATGAGCGACATAAAAATTCATATCGAAGATAATGTGTGTGTGCGCGCGCGCTTATAACGTCATAACTCATAATAATGCCGTTAATCTCGCTCTCTCTCTCTCTCTCTCTCTCTCTCTCTCTCTCTCAGATTATCGTGACGCGGAACGTTTGCCGGGATAGTATAAATATACTTGTTCCTCGCAAGCAAGCGAGCGTTGCGAGAACGCGAAGCAACTTTCTCTCTTCCTCTCTCTCTCTCTCTCTCTCTCTCTCTCTCTCTCGCTCTCTCGTTCGAATAAACTCGATGAAAAATCGAGCCCAGGCGACGAAATATCGGCGATCGATCTACTGTTCGGCCATTGAGAATAAAGGAAGACGCGCCACGCGATTCGGGAGTATCGTCCGAGCTTATTATTGTCGGGCGTTCATTTCTCCGATGTTACACGAAAATTATTACCAATTTCCTTTAGTACTCGCGCTCGCTCTCTCTCTCTTCCCCATCTGATCCGTCAAACTATAATAAAACCTAATCACCGTAACAACTACCGTCGTAACTACCGCTATGCATGTTTCACTCGCGAGCCGCCTTCGATCGTGACTTTGAAGGTTTAACGCGACGTTCATCTCAATCGACTTCTCGCAAAAGTCTAAATACGAAGTAATATACGATTATAGCACAAGAGCATAAGAACGAATGTTTATATCCTTTTGTTTGCATCCCATTTCATTTCTTGCGTTCGGGCAGAAATTTGCCACTGCAAGAGTCGCGTGACATGAAAAGGCGCTAGTCGAGCTTACGCATTACTTCGGCGGTATCAAGAGACAACGGCACATCAAAAGACGTATTCACGGAAAGAACTCGTTACTATTCGTCAAGTATAACAAGTATATAAACGACAGCTGGTTGCGACAAGCGGCCATTTCTCTTTGACTCACGTCGGTTAATCTTTCAGCGGCCCTACAGGTACAAGAAATACAATTATATTATCGTAATTATAACAATATGGCATTACGATGGCGACAATTCTGGAGGGATTCTCCTTTCCTATGGAGACGTTACAATCCCGGTGATCCGTAGCGAGCAAAACGTTGCGGCACGCGTTAAAAATCGCGGCGCATCAGTTACAACGTAACGGTTCTCGCAGCGCAGAGAGCTGTGAGCTGCGCTGTTCCAGCGATACGTTACAGCTGGAAAAATAGCCGGACATCAATTACGTATGTAATACCACGCACCGCTGCTCCACATCGCGATATAAGCTCGAGGTCTGCCATAGGGTAGGCATCCGCAGGCATCTACACCACTCCCATTTGGCCGTCACTCATCCTCGCTACGGAAAGCTATCCTGAGAGAGTGCCGCGACTTTTTCTCCCTGGTGACGCGAAGTTCACCCTCGACACCATCCGCCTGACTGGCGGTACGTTACGAGCTTGACGACTCTCTCAGCGAAACGAGAGACACGCTCGGCGAGATGTTTTGCGTCGATTTCCGGAAACCTGCCCAAGGCGCCCATGTAATCCGCGCTTTGCGCTCTTGGCAATTAAACTTGGATGAGGATTTTTCACAGACCACTCTTCGAGATAACCTCGCGACGATGCAACGCGATGCGGACGTCGAAAATCGCTCGGAACTCGAGACCGTTTCACTCGCGGTTTCTTTTCGCGCCCTGCCGCGAACGCGACGTTACTCTGGCCTTCTGGCAATGGCGTCGACCGTGATAAATGTATCATCGCGGGAAAAAGCCGCTGCAGTTTGCCGCATAATAACCGGACGCAAACGCGGGAGACGGGACATTTAGTGCACTTGGACGAGTGATCTATCGCGAGGCGGCCGCGGGGCATCGACTGGCTTTTTCGGCCGAACGCTAACCCATTTCCTCTGATCTATCGGCTTCCTTCGAACAGACTGTCCGTGTAATGACTTCCGCAGGCGTTCAACGCCTCTTCTCGTTCTTTTTTCCGTCATCCCGTCGGAAAATTCGCGATATAGTGCCCGTGTGTGCGAGTAAGCTAGCGTCGATCGCGGAACGTGGAATGCTCTCTTCGACGTCGTACGTCCTATGCAGCATTCGCGAAGAATCGCGACAGCAATAGCACAGCAGAGGAAACAAACACGAGATCAGAGTCACGTGCTCGCGTAGTTGGGATCGATCGCGACGAAATGATTTGGAGTAGCGTGCGATCGGAAGTACGGCACGTCCGTGCAACAACATCGGCGCGCCTTCCCCAGGGATGAATTATCCGCCGGTCATTAATCATCGCAAGATTCTCGCGGAAAACCGGTCAAGAATGCCCCGAAAGGTACATGATTGATATGCCCGGCTGAGCATAGTTCGGACAGAAAAAAAGAGGAGAAAAAAAGGAAAATAGGATTAGAAGCGTCGATCTTTTCGCGGGAAGCGGCTGGTCCGAGCAACGACGATTCTCGCGTATTAATATCGACATTAATGCGATGTCGTCGAATACTCGTCCGAGTACTCGCACTCAATCGCGTTGACTTGCTAAATACCTCAGAGGAGATCCCGAGCTCGCGCAGCTATCGGCTGCATCACGGAACTGGATTTCGGTCGTCGCGCAAACGAAAGAGGCAAACGTTCGCTTAATGCGCTCGCCAAACATCTCTCCGAGTTGCAGCGCTTCTGAGGCGGCGCTGTCGTCCGCTCTCGAACCGATGAACGTTGGAGGGAAATACCGGGTCATCAGCAGGCGACGAGGGTCGCCGAAACACTCGCGTGCGCTTCCGCAAATACGAATTCGCGCGAATATTCCGAGAAACTTCTCGAACGTGCCGGGGACCGAGTGAACTTTACGTCGCCGATGCCGGACAATCTCGGGCGAGCCGACACTTTTAATTTTTCGAATCGCTCTCCTGCAGCGAAATTGCATCCCGGAGGAGGAAGGATCGGTATGTATCGATTTTTTTATCACGCGTTCACCGCGCGCGTGTGGTCTGCCACTTTTGTAAAGTATTCGATTCTAGCAAAGGTCATTTTCCGCTGCTTACGGATCGCGCCGTAAATTCTTCGTGTGAAGATGATCGTAATACGGATTGTCACGTGTTATATCAGAGCCCGTTTTTGTCTCTTTAAAGAATCGCCTTCCCTAAAAGCAGAGTCCCTCTTTTCGGATATCTCTCTCTGGATATTCAGAAAATTCATCCTTTCATCTCAAGCTTGTCTCGCGCAGACAGCGCGATCTCGGAGTCTGAAAGCGCGTTCTAGCCAGAACTGAGCGCGGATAATGGTTTAATCCTTTCCTCCCTTATACGTTAATGTACACGCACGTGTACGCAGGAATGAAACGTAAATCTCTCTTGCTCGGTTTTCATCGAACTCGTTAATCCGGGATTTTCCGAAACACTGAAAAACCCCGGCGCATCCGGCGCCCCGTGCTTCCCGAACTCTGCCGTACGGAAACAATCTCCGTTACATCGCGTTGTTTACGCAAAAGAGAACAGTTTGAACGCGACGCAACGATTCATTTATCCATTTGCGCGCGGGAGGCTGGATCCGATTAAGGATCTCTACGTTTTGTTGACGCGAAGAAAAAACAGTTCGACAGAAAGGGAGAAAGAGAGAGAGAGAGAGAGAGAGAGAGAGGGGGGGGGAGAGGACGCAGAGATGCGAGAGCGGAATCATTGGAGACACGACGCGGCGAAACGAGGCTGGAGCCTTAAGAGGATTGCGAATCAGCAACCTCTCGCGACTTAATACTCTGTCGCGGTTGCGATCGCAGATCGATCGCCGTAACGAAACGAGACACGCTAAAGTCGTCAAAAGCGATGCCGTCGTCCTCATTGAGAACAACGATGACGATGACTTTGACGTCGGCGTTCCGGAACTGGCGCGCTCCCTCGCGCGCAAAGGAGATTGGATTTAAACGAGGTAACTTTCTTTCAATGAGGTCTCTTTAGCGGCCATTAAGGGCCTCTTAAAGCATGCGAAAGCGCCAACCGATGAACTTTTCCGCGGACTGTTTCATCGAGATGTTGCCCTGCCGATGAAAGGAGAGCTGCGATCGGCACAACTTTTCAGAGGAAAGGAAGCAGTCTCGTCATATCCCAGTCCTGTCCGCTCTCGTTCATGGGATTCAAGGAAACGTAATTACGCCCCGAGTGAAAGAAACTCGATTAATGCCGAGACAAGAAATTAACACGGGCATGTTCTATTAAATCCTGATCGATACAAAAGAGAGAGAGAGAGAGAGAGAGAGAGACGCGTTTTTCTCCTGCTTTCAAACACGCATCAGCGCGCATGCACGCGCTCGTCTTCAGACTCGCTATCCTCGATTCTCGGATTCGTATTCTCAAATACCGTCCAAGGTCTTCGCCTCCTGGCATCAAATGAAACAACGCGTGTTTGATTTGTAAAAATTTAAGTTAAAAGATCGAATGTTTTCAGCGCAATTGCAAAGGCACGGAAGTTTAGCAGAGGAGAATCCATCGATCGGTTTGAGAAGCCAAGGTCAGCCCAAACGGAAACGTTTCTCGTGAATTAAGTTAAACGAAAGACGGAGTAACTCGCCGAAGAGGATAAAGAGGAAGAAGAAGAAGCTCGACAGTAAATGAGAGCAACGACTCACGAAGCTATATGGATAGCTAACGAGAGTGAACGCGCGAGCGGCATCGCAAATCTGCCAAAGTCTCCGCCGCACGTGTGAAGGCGGACTGCAATTTCCATACAGTATTTCGGCGGTGACCACGCGCGGGCGATCGGGAAAAATTCCGAGGATCTGGTTATCCGAGAACGCTGAACAGCAAAACGCAAAATCTCGTGTAGCAAAGGCAACGGCGATCGGGAACATTGGCGGCGTTGAGTAACATAAAGCGGCGGTCGGAACGACCGAAGGGAGCACCGAGTCGCAGTCATTTGCATATTACCGCTAACTTGACGGTATGCACGCGCGCGCGTGCGTGTAGAGTCGGTCGCCAGAAACGGCAATTCGCCAAATTCGAGGGGAGAACCGCAAAAAGCAAAGTACGACGTGTTCGAAGCCGGGGGACAAGAGCGGAATAATCGCGCGATCGTGCGACGCGCTTAATTAAGTTCCTCGCAACGCCACGCGGTAAGTAAACCCATCGTGGAGAAAAGAGAGAGAGAGAGAGAGAGAGAGAGAGAAAGAGAGAGAGAGAGAGCAAGAGAGGGAGAATAACGCCGCGGAATTGAATGCTTCTTCCGCCTGCTTCGGGTAATTCAATTGGCGAGAAATTCGGTAGCGGAAGTGACGCCGTTGCGCGTAGTCATCCTCGCCCGCTCGTGAATCGATCTTTTCGAGCGAGAACGGTGACGCTTCACGCGCGAAACTTTTAAGACAGTTTGAGGAAAGCTGCGAGACAGCGCGTCCGCGCCGTTAATAAGACGACCGATCCGAAGGCGGCGAAAATGACGAAGGCTCGCGAAACGGAGAACTCGATGATGTCGGAGGGTGAGGCCTTTGAATAGGAGGGTTACCGAGAGCAAAACAATGTCCCGGAGCTTATGTGCTTCTCCCGATATATTATATTACACGCGCGCGTGTACATATAGGTGTTACATAGACGTATACAACGTTGTCTCCCTCGTCGCTACAGTTCGACGTAACGACCCGAGGAGCGGAGTAACCAGCGGGCCTCGAGCTTTATCTACGGGCCACGGTCGAGATTAACGAAACAAAGGCCCGGACTCGAAGCGGCGGAATGCGTCGCTTCTTGTCGAGAGGTCGGTCCCAGCACGCCCAGTATCGAACTTTATCCGCATCGTGCCGAGGATGCGGAAGCTGCTGCCGACGTGGTCCACTAATCGCGTCGCGTCGCCCGATCGTCGCTGCGTTGTCTCGCATGATCCCGAGATCATAAGAATAGGTCACGCGAGGCCGGCGCAGATCGGAGCAAAACTCGGCTCCCTTATCGATGTCGCGTGACGAAGCTGCTTGAAACGCGTGTGGAGAATGCGTTATCCACGCTCAAGGTATGCGCTCAAGGAGCGTATGTCAGCGTGGACGCTCCACGGTAATCGCGACCGACTGCGAAGAGAAAATATTTGCTTTTCTCGGTATCGAATATCGACATCGTAAATTGGGATCTTGTCGTTACATAGCATCGGATTAAGAACCGAGTCGACCAGGCATGAATCCGCGCCGATCCTCCCGTTATCGTTTGCTCGCGCGATCTAATTTCATCGGCGGCGATTTATAGCCCGCGGTTTCTCGCTCCATAGAACGCGCGCTTAACCGGACATTACGGCGAGCCGGCAAGTTCGCGAGGGTGCGGACTCGCCCACAACCGCACCCTCACAGAGACGCGTTCCGTTCCAGCGTAATCTTTGAACAGATGGACGCTATTACGATCACCCCGCCGACTCGCGACAGCGAAACGTGCGAATGCACGCACACGCGCACGAATGGATGGTAGACAGCAGCCCCCGCCCCTGTTCACCCCTTGATCCTCCGCCATTCTCGTCACTCCCTCGCGTCCATTGTCCGCCGCCTTTGACGTCGAAGAAGGCAACGCCGGGAACTTCATTAAGGGTACTTTGTAGATTTTCAAACGACTTAAAGTACCCGAAGTCCGAGGAATCAGGCCGGGTTCGTCTCACAGTACTGCGTACTAATTACGAACGCGCTTTTCCGACAGAGTAATCGTTTTTCAAAGAGGATTCTCTTTCCTTAGAAGGACAGAGAGAGAGAAAGAGAGAGAGAGAGAGGAAGAACTCCCGTTTCACCTCGTGGAATCGTGATACTTTTGCGAGTGCTTAATTGAATGCATTATATCCGCTCGACTCAGCGGCGCCTTAAAAAAAAAGAGCGGGAAGAACAAGCATCCCTGACGCAAATAGTCGAAAGGAGGGCATCCGTAAAGTTTATACTGCCAGACGGAATTGTCAAAGCGAGCATATTGAGATGCGATGCTCGGACGCTTTCGTGCCATGTTAGATGACTCGATGAAGACGAGAGGGGAAGAACAAGATTGCAGGCTTTACATCTTTTCGCATCAACCTTCTGCGTAATAATATTGTTATTGCGATCACAACAGCTCTATATAACCTTCGACTTTTCCTCGGGATTTCGAGGGGATGCCGGGCAGCAGCTTACCGTGTACTTGCTCGCTACCTGTAAGTCGCACGTGCGAACAATTCATTGCGCGCTCATGCGGTTTCGCCTGGACTGACCGCATTTTCCGCGCTCGCGCGATTTTCGCGGCTGCAGCGTGTCTGCATCGATGACAAAGACGGACCGCTCAGCAACCGAACTCACACGGAAGGAGGATTGGAAGGAGGGAAGGAGAAGGGGCTTTCTGCTGGTACAGCAGCGTAGAAATCCTCAATTTCATGGTTCACTTGCCGAGAGGCGGCAGCAGTTTTCCTATACGCGCACTCCGCGGCGCAGCCAGCCCGAAAAGAAGAGTGGATCTCTCTCTTCCCTTGTTCTCTCTCTCTCTCTCTCTCTCTCTCTCTCTCTCTCTCTCTCTCTCTTCGTTCATCTCCAAAAGAGCTGCGTGTCTGCACAAACTCGCCGCGTTCTCCACGGGACAAGACTCCAAGTTAAATTCAACAAGATTCCTCGGCATAGAGCGAGTCAGTATGCTTTTCATAGCCACGAGTCAATTTGCGCAGCTGCGATTCGTGATGCAGAATCGAGCAAAACGAGAGAAGAATGCCAGCCTGCGCGGCTTCCGCTTGGCCGCGCGCACAAGCGGATTGTCAAAAGTGTCTCGATTATCTCGAGACCGCGCGACGGATAATCTCGAGCCATCTCATTAACGACGTCCGTTGAAGGACTCGGCGAGTTTGGAAAATCCCCGGCTCTCGAAACGCACTCTTGGTCGGAAGAAGAATCCTTCCAGGAGCGCCGCGATTCGTTCAAAAGGCGGCGCGAGAGGATCCAACATGCGGAAGAGAGATAATACCGAGTGACCGAGCGACGATTCTTCCGATTAATGAAATGAGCAAACGAGGCTCCCTTTATGTTTCTCGTCATCCCTCTCTGCGCCGAAACGCCGGTAGAACCCTCGGTTCTTCCTCTTCCTCTTCCCTGTTTTTTTTTTTTTTTTTGCTTTTTTTGACCATCCAAAGCTCGGCCCGGCCGCAGTTGCACGGCGGTTTTCACCGGCAGAGTTATTAACTTTCTCGAACTGTTGCCGCTCGCTTAAAGCGTTTCTTTCGTAAACGAGCCCGGCTCGGCGTAAATAATCGAGCCGCTACCCACCGTGGGCCACGGTAGTTACAAAGTTTAGCGACGCCGTTCGGCGCCTCCACTGCGGCTTTTACCGCGTCGGATAAGCGAGCCCGCTCGCGATAACGTTGCCGCTCGCGGGCTCATTCGAGTTCATGAATGCGCTTTCGGGCGTCGAGCCGCGCGAACGCGCCTACGTAACTCTCGGAATATATGTGTACGTATGAGCGGAGGCGCATGTTTTCTTACCCCTTTGTTCCGAGCATCTGGCACCCCGAAGGATCGGCGTCGCCTGGCGAAATTCCGCGGGTTGCCTTCGGAATATGCGCACCCGGAATATAACAGCGAAGCAGCTTCCGTCAGTCGCGAAAGCAACGGCGAATTCGCGTTCCGGCCATTTTCCGAGATTTGAAACGCTGATCCTGTCCGTTTTGTGCAGTGCACGTATCCAAGTTGGACAAGAAAATTACAGAAATATTTCCGAGCAGGGATTAACGGAATATCTCTGGATAAAAAATGCGGTGAACGAAGCTCGCCCCCTTGTATCTTCTTGTTATATCTTTTTTCCGCTTTTGCGGTCGGTCCTTGCAAAGGGCCACTGTATACGGATCGCCTTGGAATAACGCTAACAACGCAAAACAGAGGCTGCTGTTCGCGCGCGACGCTGCTTTCTCGTAAACGAGAAGAGTTTACCATTGTTCGACAAGTGGAACGACGCATCCTATCCTACGATTCCTATTTGGTCCCCGGCGAGAATCGCAATCCACTTTGGTCACAACCATCTCCATTCTCCGAGGGTAAAGGTAGGGAAAGAGTTTCATTCTGTGATATCTCTCGGTGTGTCGTACTAACGTTATCTATATTTTAGGGTGGTTTTATACGAAATCGTACGTAGGAAATATTCGATGCCGGAGGCAGTGTCCGTGCATAAAAGAGAATTTCTTCGAAAGAAAATGAAAGAAAATTTCTTCCATTCCAAAGCATGGAAGAAATTATTCAAGAGAGGAACGCGCGTGAAAGTGGGCGGTTGGGGTCATCAGCGAGAGGAGAATGCCTGTCGGAAAGTCGGTAATTAATGTCGTAATTGCGGTTAAGGAAATAAAGAAGGGAGAAAAAAGGGAAAAAAGAGAAGCTCGAAAGAGCAATTAGCTCCTACATGAAACGCTGACGGTCAGCGGCAACGAGAAAACGCCAACGCGTAGGCGAGCTTTCGTCGAAAAGTTCACATCGCAACATTTTATTATCCATTTCTGATGCCTCCTCGCTCTTGCGAGCTAGTTACATCAAATTGCGCGATCGATCTTGTTATATTTGCGGGAGCCGCGGTTACCTTAATCCACTGCAGTTATTTTCTCGTTACCGGTTATTCTCGCAGAGTTAATTTACTTTTATCTCTCTCGTTAGCATCGCTCTCATTATTGCTTTCGCAGTTCCGCATCCTCAAATTTTCCATTCACGATCAGCCAAAGAAATTTCAGCTTCGATGAGCCCTTCGCGCGAGTTCGATGTTCGAAATTCACCAAGATCGCTCGATACCGCAGACTCGCCGCTGAATAATGAGCGCGATCACTCGCGCGAGATGCGCGAGGATTTGACTGCTGCCGAAAAGTGAACGCGATTCATAAGTCCGTCCGTGTTTGCTGTCGATGCAGAATGAGATTTATACACGCGGACAGCGTTTTTCAGCGATGGCGTGCTAAAGTGCGCAACGTACCTTGATTCCTCGAATTGAAGGGAGGCTGCGCGTTCGCGCGTTCGCGACTGAAACAAGCGAAATAAAATTTTACGACTCACACCGCCGATACGGCGACACTATCGAGAACACGGTTGCCGGAACTAACGCCTTCCAAACCGGATATCACGCGATATCCGCGCTCGACGTCGGCGAAAAAACAATGCGTCATTCGAAAGGCGATTCAAAGCGCCTCTTCCGTCTCGAGCATCTCTCTCGTTTACTTTCCGTATCTCGTATCGATGATCCTCTCGATTTATATGCACGGCTACGGGGATCTTGCTTGAGAGATTACTTCCTCCATTACTTTTACCATCGAGGACCGCAACAGGATTAATATCTCACGCATGTCGCCGGTACGATGGTGCAACAATATCCGAGAGAGCGTTATGTGGCCTCGAGACAAACGTCAATGCTTGAGCAAGCCTCGTGGTCGCCGCCGCCGCCGCCGCAATATGGAAACATGATCTTGAGATCCCATACTGTCTCGTGTGGAGAATGTAATTGTCGCTTGAGGGCAATCACGAGATTATCACGAACAACGTTCCGGTGTCCGCCATGCCTGGATCTCGGCAGCCTCTCTCTCTCTCTCTCTCTCTCTCTCTCTCTCTCTCTCTCTCTCTCTCTCTCTCTCTCTCTCTCTCTCTCTCTCTTGCGCGTGCGCGCATTTTCGTTGCTACAGAAACAAAGGTATCAACAGCGGAGCTTTATTAAGCTCGGACCGGAACCCGCCGACAAAGCCGTCGATGGTTTCGGCTAAATGAAATACGGGTCGCTTATAAATACCCTCCTATATCCAGCGATAGAGGGATCGCCTGACATCGCTCATGGCGCTGCGACTTTGGACAAAGGATAACCGCCTCGATGATTCGATTCGATGGGCCGATCAAATCTGCGTCGCGCTGCTGTCTCGCGATTCGATCGTGCGAAGAGAGCCGCGGCAAAAGCGAAAGTGATACAAATATCTCTTGAATCGGTCAATGTTGATTAATCTGGAATCAAGTTCGCGGAGAAGAGAGTCTCCGGATAAATCTCAAGTTCCGGCGGAGCTATTGATGCAATAAAACTTGACTCGATCGATTTAATCGAGCCACTTGATCTTTTCGCTTATCCAACATTCCGAATTATACGATCGAATTATACAAATTATTCAAATTACGTGACTTTCCTCGAAGGGCGGATGCAAGGAATAGCGATGCAGCGTCGGAGGAAATGCAAGTAAAGCCGATAAAGAGCAAGGGAATCACTCTCGGGACTCGACGTAACAAGCAGAGAAGTCAAACAGCCCGGTGCGCGGTCGCCTTATTCGCAAATTCGATTTCACGTTCCTTATAATAAAGCGGTATCGACAGAGAAGTGACAAAGGCGACTGGCTCGCTACTGACGGTAGTTTGCGCACTTTCAAAGGGCTTCAGCATTTCTTCCATTAAGGCGTTTCTTTGGACCTACTAGACGTGAAATAACGGCCGCGTAATTTTTGCCTTGATATAATTTCCGTGTACATTACTCTGTCAAGGTTTAGAAAAGGCGCAACGCCTCGCTTTATCATCTAATATCGAAACACGAAAGGAAAGTAAATGGAGAAGAAGTTCCTATGAAACGGAATACCGTGTGAAATCTTTAATCTTTAAACGAGCGAAATTCGTAGCTCCGATCGCGTATACGTCATCGAGCTTAGAGCTCTGCAATCTGTACCTCTGGAAGTATGGCGATTTATCATTCAATTCAGTTTTCAATCGAACACTCCCGTTTCCGCTGTAACCGCGTTTGGCCACGTTAAATCGAAACCAGTTTGCTCGCTGTGTTCGCCGCGTCTGACTTCCGGCTGTAAACTGCGAATGGTCAGGATGGAACTCTCGGTTTGCCGAAAGCGCGTCCCCGAAGCTAGGAAGATACCAATAATGCAACAACCAATGTCCGACCGATTGTTATATCATCTTTCTGCCGTCGTTATTCGGAAAACAAACGTTTACGAGCCGGAAGAGTGAGCGATTGAACGAAGGCAGAAAAATGCACGTATGTGGATGTATGTGTGTATGTGCGCTTGTACGTGCGAACGGTGTAACGAAAATATTACAAAATCTATGAACGTCTATCCTCCGAGAATGCGATACCCTCACGGCATTAATCAAAGCGAATTTCCAACACAACCCAGATTTTTGCAATCGCGATTCGCTTTGCGAGCAGCGCGTCAATATACGCGCATCATCGACGCTCTCTCGGTTGAAAGCGTTCCGAAAGCGAACACCCTCCGATTTAGAAATTCCCTGTGGTCCATCCGTCCGTTTGGCGAACTCTCGTCATCTAATATCGCGTTCTCGCGATAATCGTCGCGAGGCACAGAGAGAGAAAGAGAGAGAGAGAAAGAGGCGACGATGAGTACTCATGCTCCAGGAATATCTTGGACAAGACGCGCTATCGCTTCCTCGGAGCGACTTGCGTAGAATTCTCGGCTTTAACATGAGAGGGAACTACAATGATCGAAAGACAGAGAGAGAGAGAGAGAGAGAGAGAGAGTTTCCCTTTTCGCGCTATCGTGCTGGTCGAAACGCGAAAGCCAAACAGCAGCAGTCAGCACTCGGCCTGAGAAAAGCTCATGGCTTTCGATCGACGCGACTCTCAAAGCTCGAGCTCTCGCTCATTCGTAGAGGACGAGAAGAGGAATGGAGGGGAACAGTCGTCTTTCCGGCAATGTCCTCGAGAAAACGGCGGCGAATAGTCCGGAATCCATTTAACTTGAATGGCGTTCGTCGGCTCCCAGCTCGCAGCTCGCAAAAGTCGCGGAAACCGGTCGAATAAGAAGAAATATATATCACGTTGCACCCATCCCATGACCATCCTCTTCTGTCTATCTCGCTGGCGGTCGATGCTGCATTGTGACCTTAAATGCATTAATGTGTGAAACGACACATTCGAGGATACGTGCGATCGAAACTAAACAATTGCCAATTAAGTTTGCGCGATTTCCGAGGGCAAAGTTGCATAAATGATTTCCTGCTGGTGGAATATATTTCATCATTCTTCAACGAAACCGCGCGTGCGAATCTAGTTGCTACTTCAGTAGAAATGCTCGGTTATCGGATTCCCAATGTCGCAGAAGTAAAAAGTGTTTCATCGGCCGTTCTTGAAGCGAGCGAGATAAGCGGAAACGTCGTCAAGGGAGGAGCCTCTCTCTCTCGTTGATAGTTATCGCGAGGGAAACCGAGTCATTTCCGGTGTATCGTGGCGTCAAAGGCAGACTCGCACGCGGCGGTTTTCACTCGTTTCCTATTTCACCGCGCACACGCGCGCGGCAAGGGAAAACCGACTCTTAACATTATGACAAGGTAATACGAGCCGACGTGTCAAAGGGCGTTCTCGAGGACGATAGATCTCACCGATTCGCCGAAGAGGCGCCGATCGACCAGAGCGCGCCGGAATCGCTTTTCAGGCTCGAAAGGGGAAGCGAGAGCGACGAAAAGAGCAGAAATTGCGATTTTCAGGTCGGCTGTTTCCAAACGCCCCTTTCTCTCTGCCTTCGTTTCTCTGCCTCATCCCTTCGTCCCGCCGGAAATCCCGGGGATTCTTCGCCCCGGCTGTACTTTATGTTCGGCAAACCACCAAGAGAACCAAGAGAGATCGGCAACGGCATGATGATGGCGCGATCGAGCTCGCTGACTCCCAGATTCCTCCCGAATATAATTTGATTACCGGGCCACCCTCTCGCGCGCTCTTTCGCACCATTTTCCGCTTGCTTGTTCGCGTGGTTGTTTGCCCCTCCCCTGCGTTTCATCGCAACGATGCGCGTACGTTTCTGAATCCGCGCGATCCACTTCTCATCCCCGTTTATAATTCATCGCCGTTATTCCCTTCTCTCCCCCTCGAGATATCTCCTCAAGAGCGGCAACGGTGGTAACGAATCTCTTTTCTCTTCATCGTCCTTGTTCTATCGAATGCACGTTTCGTTTCGCATTTAGTCGAAGGTATGCGAAAGGAAGGAAGGAAAGAAAGGGCGCACCGGTTTCCGCGCGCGTTTCCGGCAGGTAACTCTGGCAGAGAGAGAGAGAGAAATGGCACGGATCTCTTGAAAAATAAAAGCAATATTGTTCTTCGGCGAGAGAATGCTGCTTGTAAAACAATTTTATTGTTTTATTTAACCCGCCCTCTGCCCCCGCCTCTCTCTCTCTCTCTCTCTCTCTCTCTCTCTCTCTCTCTCTCTCTCTCTCTCTCTCTCTCTCTCTTTCTCTTTCTCTCTTCCGCGCGCTCGCATTCGCTTTCAGATCTAGCGCTTTCATTAAACGCGTGCCTCGGATGTTTCATTCAGCGATTTTCCGACGAGATCCTCGCTCTGACGAGCGAAATTGATAGTTATGCGCTTAAAAATATATCGCGAGCATGCGCCGCAAGCAGAAGGAACGGCGAGGAGTCAGTTTCTGCCGTTCTTTGTCCTTCATCCGCTATTCTGTCGCTCAGTAGCTGACTGACTTTGATTTCCGCCCTTCAATTAAGACATTCCACCGTGCCGGCGATACGACTAATGCAACGAGTCAAGGTATCCAATCGGATACGTTGAAAAATGCATGGCTGACGCAAGTGACGGATTGGCCATCAGTCAAAGAGAGAAAGAGAGAAAGAGAGAGAAAAAGGAAGGGATGGAAAGCAGTCGTGTTGTTTTTACGAGGACACACGCGCGGATGAGAAAGTCAGAGAGACATAAAAGCGGTTTTTTCTATCGCGGCTGTTGCGGCGATTCACGGATATACGTACGGGCGAGCGCGACGTCGCGGATGCGACGCAATGCCAACGTTCCGATGCGATATCGATCCGCGGGATTACCGCCAAGTTTGATCTGTTTGGACGGAGGAGTAACCGTGGAACGTGAAACGACGACGATTACGTCGACCTAAACGCGAATGGCTCGTAAACGCATATCCGTCGTCAGAAACGTCGCGACGACTAATTACATCTCGCAATGCGCGATTATTCTCACGACGGGAGTTTATTGTAGCGCTCCGTCGTGGAATTCGCTGCGACGATACGATATTCAATTAACGATATTATTAACACGTCATTTCAATAGTGCACTTGCACTTCAATTGTGCGATCGTGGCTCTCATTTCGGATCGATATCGAAATGCCCAACGCAACGGGAATTTAACGCAATTTTAGCAGCGATGCTACTTTGGCTTCATATTCACCATTTGTTCCTTACGAATTTTGCACCAATTGCTTATATGTGCATCATGATATGCATTCGATATCCGGATGTCAAATCGATCGAACGTCAAACATCTCTCAGTCTTATGTCTTTCGACCTTGCACCTTTCACCGCTTTGGCGTGCGCACAAACGCACGTGGGGTCGGCGCATTCATAACCGGGTCATGTCACGCGATGTTGGCGGATTAGCCGTCTGACAAGTATCGAAACGATAACTTGCTCATGCTTTCTATCTACTGTCGTCTACCTTGCAAGTCGACTATAAGGCGCCACGAACTTACCATTAACCTTTCGTGACTCTACAAACGAGATTATGCATTAATTTCCTATCCCTCTTAAAAAAGACTTGTCCAAAAAGCACATCGTCACTGATCTCACTTTACGCTAAGATTTCAGCTATCGGAATTGCAAAAGATAAAGCAAAATTTTCTCGATATTTTCTAAAGATAAAGACAAAGATCTTTACTTACGCGCGTTATATTCTCATCACTTGCACTGGAATGTAACAGAATTTATCTTCATCGGCAGAAAGAGATATCTGATCACGAGGTCGTAATACGAGTAATTACTACGACTTATTCAATTTTGTATTCGCAACTAATATTATCCCCTTCCTCATCTCCAACTTTGACACTCTCATCGTGCACACCGTATCGTGTGCAAAAGTTGCGCGAATAAACGGGTGGCTATGAATCATCCGGTGCACATCCGCGCGTGTATTAATGCGATCGTGCGCGTACCACGCGTCCACCAACACGCGTATGTTTATCAGGCCAGGTAGTATGTAAACTCACGCAAAGTCCAAGCGGCTACTGTGGTTGGCCGACTGACCAGCCGTGTTTAATGAGACACCAGCGAGGCTCACGTCAGATCAGCTCGCCTGACACTTACACATGCGAACGAACGTGCATTAGAGTCGCGTAAGCTGCTAGCGTTACTTTCCAAATGAAAAATCTCCGGCAGACCGCATGCGGAGCGCTCTCTCCGCGCTCTCGCCGTTTGTTCTCGTCCGTTTAATAAAATATCCTTGCGAGCGCGATATTAATCGAGCTTCGATCCCTCTTAATCTGGCAAACGGAAATAGAAAGGAAAACTAACAGGAGAGAAAAGGGCAAGTTCTAATTGGAGAACGATACAGCTCCGGCTTCAGGATTCGCCAAGATTGGCCAGAAGCGCCAGATAATCCCTCCTGAGTCATCTCCCTCGACGAATAAAAAATCCGTCGAAAGACGAAAGATCTAACGAATCCACTCGCGCGACAAGCCGCCTCGCCAAATCACCATGACTGCTCGCGAGATGCAGGGACGGCGAGATGCGGGGGAAACGTACGACAGCCGCACGCCGACGATGACGGAGCCGCGTCATCACGCTCGCTACCCTCAGAGAGGGTGGGTCTCGGCGAACGACGACGAACAGGGAGGACGAGTCGTTAACTTAACCGCGCTCGAGCGACGACGGGTGAGACGTTACCAAGAGTGAATACGAGGCGGCGGACACGCAATCTTCGTAATAGAGGGGGCTGAAAAAATAGGGACAAACGAGGGGGAAGTAAAGTAGAGGGATGGTGACATCGTAGCGAAGCTCTCGCCCTAGCGGGCGAGTGGACGTGTAATTAAAAAGTGGAAACGTAGACGGAAATCGTTGATGCGCCAAGGATGCGGACTCGTCAAACAGAACCCAGCTGCGGATACTTGCGAGCGTCGTTATGCGACATCCTCGAAATTCGCGCAGATAGAACCGCGCGTGATGAGGGAGAAATACTTGTCTTCCTTTATTTGCGCCAGCGCAAGCGAGTTCCAGACGATTAAAAACGTGGCAAAATCCCCGTCATTCCGGAGAATGTTTTTTCAACGAACAGAACATAGTCCCCACTCTCCTTCTCTCCTTCTCTCTCTCTTTTTTTCCTAAACTGCAAGTGGAAATACGTTTACGCAGCCTCGAGATATGTCTTGCGAGGAGACCGATCTCGCGACAAATTCTATATTTGAATAATGCCTCAGGGAGACCGAACGAGATGTGATCAAGAAGTGTGACTTTTGGCGAGCCAAGATCCGACATCGATTCATGATAAATACGAACATCTGGAATCGATGGCTGCGAAAGTAGAACGATGCGTGCTGCGATGAAAAACGACCATGGCCATTTTCCGCAAACTGCGAGATCGCGCGGGGTAAGTCGTTGACGATTATTTCTTCGCCGTTTGTGTTTCTTATGGACGAGCTATCTTCGCGGACATCAAATGCGGGCGCTTTAACCGGGGACGACTTTTTTCATCGATGGCTTTCATCGAGTAACCGATGCTCGATAACGGCAACGATACGGTTTGTGCTCCTTTCACTTTCACGGGAACGGGCAAGAAAGAAATTTCTCGGGTTCGGATTTATCCTGTGCTCGTGATAATATATCGAGTGCGCGATAAGATCCATGCGGACGAAAAAGGAGGACGGACTGAAAGAACGAACGTCGCGCAATAAATATCCGTCTGGCGACTCGGGGGTGGTGCGAGAGGCGGACGAGTCACGAACGATGACGTTCGTTTATCACATGCAGCAACCACGGCTTTAACCCTTCACGTGTCTAGCGGGTCATGCAAATTCCCGTCTATTACCGTAATCCAGAATGCCTCGCATGAGGCAAGGAGGAAGTCAACGAGAAAAATGGCGATAATTTCACTCGTGCAAACTATAATTTGACGTTTCCGGTGCGCTACGGGGAACCGATGCGCCAACTTGTACAAAATGCGACATTGTGCCTTCTTATCTGCAGTACTTTAAATAAATTAGGTAATAAGAGAGAGAGAGAGAGAGAGAGAGAGACAGAGAGGGACTTGTGAAAGAATTAATGAGTCTCGCATAGAATAATACGTGATGCGAGAATGATACAGCCGCGTGTCGTTTACGCGTAACGACCAACTTGTGCAATTGGAGAAACGCCGTCAGCGTTGTAGACGCGCGATGTTGAACGTAATTGAATGGAATTTTGCAGAGGACTGCGGAGCGTTAATTTTCAAAAGACGAACGAGAGACGAGCGAGGCGAGAGGCGAGCTTTCAATACCGAGCGTCGACAGAAAGATTTCGACGGTGCCGTTTTCCCAAAGTTGCACACCGTCATTCAAGTTGCGGTAGATTGGGCTTTTGTTAGCGTTTACTTTCGCGAGCGTTACCGCATTGCTCGGTACTGTTAATCATGGCGAATGTGGTCAGAATGGACGGAGCGGCAAAATTCCGATGCGCGAATGAGCGAATCTTCATCGCAAACGCTACCTTAAATTCTCTCGCTCGGTGAACAGAAGAAATTTATACAACAAATTGCAAAACGATAAACTGCAGGTAGAAAAAGAAAGAAAGAAAGAGAGAGAAAGAAAGTTTCTCTCGAATAACACGCGCATCTCTCTCTCTTTCTCTCTCTCTCTCTTTCTCTCTCTCGTTATCGCTTGTTATTTTCCTTTTGTTTCTTCCCTTATGGAAATCTCAATATCGTTGTCATTCACGTTTTAGATTTACAAAAGTACATTTACAATTGCAAATAAAATACATTAAACGATCGACGTAAGCAGCCGTGCATAACAGAGTGGAAAATGACGTAAGCCCAGCCGCCGGTTTGACTATTCGCGCGTTTTCTGCTCCAACGGCCGTAACGAGGAGTCGTTTATCACCGTCGACGGTAGAACCGGCGACCGGACGCTGTTCGACTCATTTAGTTATGTTAACGAAGTATTAACGCGCGTATGATAAGCCAGCCGGTGACTTGGTGCGGCTACGACGAGCTAAATACCGATGGGGGAGCGAGAAAGGGAGCAAAAAGAGATGGTCCCGCGCGCGGGCGGTATTCAACAGCGATGGACCGGAAGCCGCGTAATTTTTCTTCCAAGTGGCATGTCGTTGGCGAGGCGAAACGTACCGCGTCGACAGGTTTAATTTATTCCACGAGCATCACAAGCGACGATTCCTATTAACTCGTCCTCCGCGTCGCGACAGTTTAAATAACCATCGTATGCTAATGCGCGCGATACTAGCATAGCGATTAAACAAGGAGATTAAACGACTATCAGCATGCGGTCTCCCCTGGTTACCGTAAACGGGAAAGAACCTTCAAATCAGCACGAAATCAGCATCGCCGCGAATATCTGCCAAAGTTTCGCGCGACATGTGCTGCGTAAACACACGTGCGTGGAAATAAGAAAGAAGAAACCGGCGAGCGCCAATTCCAATAAATTACCGCGACAGATGTTATGGATGAAAAGATTGCCTCCCGGATCACCGGGGGGAACGCCATTTGCGACGGGAACGTGCTGCACAAAGATCCTTTGCCCCCTCAAACGGGAATGATCCGCGCAGAACGCGAAGGGTTCGGCAAGCGAGCGAGCGCTCGCGATTCCGAACGTTACGCGGATAACAGTCCCGATTTAACGACCATAAAAAATTTATAATGTCGTACGAGCCAGCACTAGCAACGCCTGGCTCGTCAAGCGAAAGTTCGCCAGCCTGTCGCCATCCCTGAAAGGATTTCGCCTGCAATTTCCGCTCGCTGCGCTTACGAGCCTTTTTCTGACCGCGAATGTCGTTCCTTTCGACGCTCGTCGACGATCCAGCAAAGTTTATACCGCGCATCGTAAATTCGCGCGGGAACGCGAGAGAAACAGGAGAAGATCGATCGCTTGATCACGATATGTCCGTCTCTACATCGAACAACACGTTTTATCATGCAACGAATTCTCCAAAATCATCGATCCATTTGATTTGTTCCCCGAACGATTTTCGGGGATTTTCGCTAATCGTACGTATCGTGCACGGAACGCGTAAACAAAATCGAGAATGCATATTTCTGATTGTCATGCGAGAGCGATGCTGTTCGCAGCACGGCCATAGCGTCGTTTTCACAAGACAGAGAGCAAGCCGGGGATTATTAGCGGAATCGAGGCTCCAGATCCTACGAGACATCAACGCGACGACAATGCAACGACAATTGCTTATACCGTTATTATTCGGGCATCGTGTGTCGGGCATCAGTCTGGCGAACAACATGCAAATATCGCGGTGACGAATCGGAGCCAGATAACTCGCATCCATAAGCTCATACTCCTTGAACCCGTGACACGACGGGAACAACGAGCTCCAGTCGGGATAACACCAGCGGATTATCTCTTCGCTGATATCTCTGCCGCGAACGTAATTCGCAATAGGATTCCGGGCGCTTTCATCCCGCTTTTAAGCCGGCTGGATGGCTTTTTATTTAATCTACAGATTCGATTGACTGCCATGACTGTCATGATGATGCGGGACGCGACTTTGCAGATAAGCTCGCCTGCGTCGCCGCCTCTCTCGTCATTCCGACACCGATATCCAAACGCGTTCGATTATTATCGCCATGGCGCCACCTCGACGATTCCGTGGTTTCCACATGTGAGAAGCCTCGCTAGAGTGGCAAATTAAAATTGTTATGCATGCGTTAATTAATATTTTCGTGCACGTTTCATCGTCCGCGCGTCTCTAGCGTTGATAATTCCCGCAAAAGCGGTGCATTCAATCTCGCGTTACGTTCAGCGTCAAACGTGACCACGGCTGTTTGAATTCGAGTTTGCCCGGTGCGGATGATGCATTCGCGAGATATACGGAGAAATCCGATATGACGGAACGAATGGATCGCAACAAAGATCGCATGAAAGATGTAGCAATTTTTATCTCGCGATACTTGGAATAAATAATCGAACTCTCTTCGTTAAAAGTTGTTAAAATATTTCTCGTGGATATACGTGGCTGAGGAGCGTATAACAGAGCCGGAACGGAAAGTATTAAAGCGAGAGATATTAACGCACAGTTTCGCCGAAAATTTTACGAATCGCATCGGCGAAATGTCAGAGCCGGGGATGTACTGGAGGCGCATAGTAATTACCGCGCGGCGAAACCGGGTCAAACAGGGCGCAACCCTTCTCGCCCCCAAACTTCCAACTCTTTCTTCTCCCTTTTTCCCTTCCTTTTTTTCTATTTCATCTGTCCGTAACGGCGTAACGGCCAAACTTCCGGTTTCGCGGTGCCCATCCCAAAAACGCAATGAAAATGGGCGGCTTGCCACGCCGCTTAAGATACGGATGCGAATATCAAAGCTCCGCTATTTACGTAGCCTATTTGCTTCTTCGTCGCACGTGCGCGCGATTTCGCCCGCACGTTTCATCAAGGAAACTTTTTTCATTAGATCAGATAGCGAGATGGACACTCGCATAATTACTAAATGGTAGCACCACGCCCCGAGCCATGACCACCTCGCCCTGCAAAAGGTCGTCTGATGGATGGACATGGTCAGAGATGTCGGTCCGTCCTGGCGAGAACTCAACGAATTACCGCGAGTAGAAAGAGATTGGATCGGGACGGAATCCTGACGTTGGATCTTTCGTTACCGTAATCAGGATTCCGTTGATCGGCACATCTTTCCGCAACACTTTTGTCCGCGGACTCTTTAAGCAATTAATCCGAGAGCGTTTAATATCGTAATGTCCCATTTCTATTCCTATTCGCTCTCTTCGCTCGCAACTTGTAACGAGATTTATTTATCGATTGTCTCTTTGAGGCGAGGATTGATGTCCTCGTATCGAAAGGCGCAGCGGAAAGATACTCGCAGCGAAGGTCTACTTTCTTAGAGTGCCGGAGCGCTCCTTATTATGGCAACTTGTCAGATCCGTTCACATGAGCAGTTTCGCGAGACGACTTTGCGATGCTTGGTAAGTTTTCAGGCAAATGCCAGCTATCCAGAGAACGGGCATACGTACATATATTGTACGTCTCGACGATACGAGCGCCGAATGCGCGTCAGTCCCGTTGAAAACGCTTTCCATCTCTCGATCGCGAATTACTTTCGAGAGGCAGGAAAATAAATATCCGGCGTCCTATATTTGTTAACCGGATGCTCTGGCAATCGGGCATAAAGATTTCCTTCCGAGTGAGATAAGGGGCTCCGAGAGCTAATTAAAGTTTTCACGGAGAATATAGACCATTCCCGCACTCGGAGTTACCGTCAGAGTGAAAACTTGCTCCCTTGATCAGGATCGCGACCCATGACCCTTAGGCCGCACACGACATGCCAGAAAACAGATAACCATCGGTCATACATCACAAGGCGTCTCCCAATGCCGTGATGATGTGTTGATGCGTTGTGATAAGGATCGAATACTGCACGCCCAAGTTTGGCGATGAATATCGATTAATAATCTTGCTCTCGATATACGATCACGATCACGAGTGAGCGCGCATGATACGACGAAGGTGCAATATGCTGCTCGATCATTTTCTTCGCACATCCCTTCACGAGCTCGTACTTTGCTACGTGAAGCGAGAACAGCTCGCTACAATGAACGTCGGTCCGGTCACCTTAATTTTGATTAGCCAAATAGCACGAGAGAGTCAAAGTAGCCTGAATGGACGTTCAGGCTAGTTAACGTTAAATCCCGGCATTCGACTTGCCGGAGAACCTCGTCGGCTTATTGTTCGGCCCTCGCGCAGCTCGCATAAATCTCCGGCTCCCTGTGGACAACTAAAGGTACTTCCTGCGAACATCAGGTAACTTCCTGTCGAAAACTTTCGAGCGAAATTGCAAGCATCGGTCCTTACAAGGATGGAAGGAAGGATGACTTGCTTCGATAACTAACCCCGATTCGACAGTTGGACGATAAAAGAGAGAAATGGATGCGGAGTTTCGTACGTGCGCGGGATCGCACAGGCGGAATCAAGTTTGCCGTTCATCGCTGACGAGAAACGTCCTTGGCAATTTCCTCGATTGACTCTCTCGTTTACTGCGAGTAAGCGACTCGACGAAATCAATCTCCGTGAAATCGTCAAGATTGTCGTCGTCGATTAATTACAAAGTACATTAAATGACCGATTTAATTTCGCGCACGATTAGGATGACGATAGGGACGAGGCTATCGCGTTCACCGCGTCGCGTGAAAGCTTCTTCGCGATGTTTCGCGCGACTCGTCTTTGCCTTTCGCGATCAAGTCTTAATATTCGTCCAGCAGAATCGGGAGCCGGCTCGTTGGCTTCGTTGGAGCGTGTCTTTTTACGAGCGAGCGAGAGCAGAACTGCGCGCGCGTCATTGCCCCGGACGTTAAATATGCTAATGAGTTTCAACGCACATATGCCCGGCCAATAGTCATCAATTATTCTGAATAATGGTATGTAAATAGGGTGCAGCGTAGGCAATTAATGTCGCTATTTGCGGAGGCTTATCCCCGGCGAATGGAACGCGGCGAAGCCGCAGTGATCTATATTTGTCCGATCATAGGCAGAGGTAGATGTAACGCGGCGCTCATCGGGAACTCGACAAACACGCGATACTGATCATTCCGCTGTGTGCCGGTCGCGTACGCCGGTATAATAACCCCGTCCCTCAAAACCGGCGCGTACGCGTTTCCGGCTTAATTGAGCCGCGATATCCAGAAGCGCGACGCGAGAAATGCACACGAACGTGCAGCACGCACGCGCCATTGGCGCAACAGGATTGGTGATGCTCCATTTTTTCCCCTAGCACCGTCGCGCTTTGATTAAGCCAATTTAACAGACGAATCTATCATCGGAATTTAGATCGGGGGAGATTTAATCGCCCAACGAGATTACGAGACGCTCTCTGACGGAGCGAAACGTTCGAACAGATGCCAACCCGTTTCCGGCGCTTGCTTTGCTTCATCATCGTCGATTCCTTTCGATCCGCTTTAACGCGAGGCGTTCGCGGTAACGGTAGATACACTCGCAGCATCCCGAATCCTCCTCGGGAATACGCTTCATTTTCAGTTAACGGTGTTAACACGCGGGCACAGACGTGTCTCTTTTGCGCGGGATAATTAATTACATCGCTCAAGTATCATCGCGTCGCGCCGGAAAGGTGATTACCGAGCGACAGAGCGCGCACGATTGGAGTCCGACGAATAAATGGAGCCCGACGTCGGAAACGGTTTAATCCTTCGCCCGTCATTTCGCGCACTCGTTCGTCACATTTCGCGAAATTCTATCGGCGCCTCATTACGGCGCCACTTTAACGAACGAGCTGTATATTTAGCGGTTGTCACCCCTTACCTCCTTTCCCATTCCCTATCTTCCCCTTTCCCTACTCTATTCCCCTTCGTTTTCGCGTGAAATGATCAACGGGAGCGAAATGTATATTAATCGCTCCGGCTCTAACCGGAATAATATCCGTCGAGTACGGTCATCGCGACACTGGGCCATAGTCGACGCCGATGATCGATGGCTTTTCGCTCATAAATTGATACCGGAGACGTGTTTATCTCGCGCGTGACCCACTGAACGACTACACAAGATCCTCGAATCGCGAATTAAATTTATACGTTACAATTAATAATGAATTATGCAAAGACTTTTGTCATTATTCTCATGAATCCGGGGAAACTGCGATCGATCGTCGATTTATCGCCAATAAAATCTCTGAAAGAAAGAAAGAAGAAAAGGAAAAAAAGAAGAGAGAGAAAAAGAGAGAGAGACATCGGTATCTGGCGAATCAGGCGCGATTACGCGCCGCTCTGCAGAACGAAATTAGTTGGTAGACTTTACAGACGACATTAATTTCACCTTGTTTTTCATCGTCTCTATATCCTTCTCTTCGATTCTCACCTTCCTCTCTCTCTCTCTCTCTCTCTCTCTCTCCCCCTTTCTCTCTCTCTCTCTCTCTCTCCCTCTCTCTTTCTGTCTCTCTGTCTCTCTCATTTACTTGAATCTCGCTCATGAGAGACCAAAAAGTGTGCATTAGCGTAATTTACGGCCCGATAAATCAGCCGACTCGCCCATCGCGGGAACAATTCCGTGGCGCGAAAAAAGGAACGGGATTTGGCCCCGAGCGAAAATGGGGTCGCGAAAGGAATTCCGGGTATCTTTTTCTCTCCGAACGATAATTCCGCACGCTACTTCCGCGCTGCTTTCGCTTGCATGCATCCCGCCGAGAGCGGAGCGCGATGCATGGACGGACGCGTTGCATGTACCGGTCGCTTTTGCCGTTATCGCGGGAAGATCACCTGATCCGAGTCTCCGAATCAAAGATGAGGTGGTCCCAGGGGTGGGCCCGTGTTGCGCGGGCAGGTGCGGCAGCGGGCACGCGGCGTGACCCAATTCCCGCGGGATTGTGATCGGGTGACCGTAAAGCCCGTGTGAAACACGCTCGAGATGAACGAAGAAGAGCGTGGCAAGGGGAGAACAACGCCCGATCCGGGAGTTCGGGAACGGCTGTCCAGACGGTCTCGGGTATCGTATTTACGATATTGCCGGCCCGTAACTGCCTTACCGTATGACACCCGGCGTAGGAAATAGCGGCAGCCGGTAGCACTCTCTCTCTGACCGTCACCGGAAGCGACGGCGAGACCTGATTTGTGCCGTCGGTATCGATTGGATACCATCGCGATGCCATGATCGTGACCGTGATCGGATCTGCCGTGGATTGTACGAAAAAAAATGCGATTGGCAAGGTGGGCTCGCCTTCCCGTTCGATTCGCGAACGCAAATAAAATCTAGCCCCGTTAACGCTCGAATCCGATCGCGATAGATTCGGTGCGCGATATAAAACGTAATATTCAAATCCGTCGGTGTGATTAAATTTTATTAAATGCCGGCTGGTGTTTTATTCCCGACACGTTTGCACGTTGGGCCAAAAACAATTCCAACAATATATTCGAATCGGTATTCTCGGCTTGATTCGCTCGTCGTTATTTCATCGATAGAAAAACAAACTCTCTTCTCGGCGGATGGACCAAGGACTAATCCTGCATTTAAAAACCGATGTTCCGTGCACAAAAGACATTTAGGAAACGCGAGTAATAAACGAGTAATGAATTTACGCATGCACGCGCCTTCGTTCTCGACCAGTCCGCAACTAGTTGCTCTATTTCTAGATTGCTTGCAACTTGTGTGGAAATTGTGGGTGATACTTAATCGGCTACGGCAGAGAGTTCGGCGATACTAAATCACCCGTTGGATCGTGAATTTGACTGAAATGGAAAGCCGATTCTCTATTTCCAAGAATCATCCTCCTTATAAAGGTACTTCCCCTCCCCCAATTTCGGATTCTATTGCGATAAAAATAGGAGGCAAAGATAGAAAAATTGACGAGATCCAGCGAATTGCGCCGGGAAACGGCAGATTAGCGTTTCATTTAGAGTATCAGAGTATCGCGAAAAATATTCGATCGAAGAACGAGCGGAGATTCATTCGTAACTGTATACACGAAGTAGGAAATTAGAACGAGCTTCGCCGCGCGTCTCATTGAAATCTTAATGCATTCGTTTGTCGCAAAGGAGGTGTTGGCTGACGTTTCGTGGTTTCTTGCTATACCAGTAAGTTTACAGATCCGCGCAAGTGCATTTCCCGCAGGCACTCCAGCGAGCACTCCCGTGGGAGATAGCAAGTTATTGCGGCCGCTATCAAAGGTGGCGGATAAGCTCTCGCTGGGTGTCGCTGCGACTTCATGGATCTCGCGACATCGTGCTACGCGCGATTCTGGATTTGCGAGCGCTAATCCTGGATTCTCTCTTCTTCAATGGCTTGCCCAGTCCTTTCTCCTCCGCGGCAGGTTTAATATCATTTTCATCGGTTGAGGAGAACGCGGAAGCATGCCTTGTCTTTTGTTCTCGCTTCATCTCTCTGATTTTACATCTTTAATATTACTTTTAATTTTCATACGCTTTAATGTTAAATTAATGCGTCGTCGATCCAGCTTGGAAATAATGTGGAACAAATTTCACGTACGAGAACTTGTCGTACGCGCTCGCGCTACGTTCCGCTCGTTGTGCTCGCCCGTTCCTTGCACTTTGAGTACTTTCGTGTGTGCACTCTTGCCAACTACGACACGCAGAAATCACACGGAAGAGCTAAATGGCTTTCCGATATCGAGGCTTACATGTAACTCGCACGAACTGCTGGAAAATATCGAAAAATAGCCCAGGTTTGCACGCGATACACGTTAGGCTCGTTAGTTATAATCGCCTAATGGCGTATTCAATTATGAGATAATATAAACGATACAAATAAGTAAACAGAGGCTATAGATCTAAAAGAAACGTCTACGCAAAAGATTTTATTGATATTAAAATTGAGCGTTGCTGAGAGTGATTGATGTAACTCTCCGAGCTTTCCGGCATCCGTACTACCAAAAATAATCGGAAGAGACGTAAAGTCCTGCTCCGACTTTATGACCCATTCTTTCGCGAAGGGTCGGAAAAGCGATGCCAACGTTGTAGTAAGTTCAGAGCGATGTCAGTGCTATATCTCATGACTATAGTTTATAAATTTTATTACTCTTTCCAATGGAGAATGATCCCACAAAAAAACTGGCTTTAACCCTTTTGATGTCAAAAATATTTCTAATGAATGATATAAATCAAGTCGAATCTCTAAAAGTTTGAATGCACTTTTATACATGAGAATCGGACTAGCATTCCTTTCGTTCCCGGATATTTTTATAAATCAGATACCATATCCATTGTGATGTAGAAAATATTAACGTCGGTATCAATAAAATATCGATGCAAAAATCTCTACTCCAGATGTAGAAAGGAAACAAGAAACGCGATAGGAATAATAAATGCGCAAGACGTGGATATTCCGTGACACGAAGGACGAAGCTCGAATACTCGAATCAAGCTGGCATATTACATATTATGTGGCCGGTAATAGAAAAAAAAGGAAAGGAAGAAAATGAACGGCAACGTACAATGAACATTTAACAGCGCATTTAATGTTTAATGCTACGTAGAATACGGCCATAGAAATTTCGTTGGCGCATACCATCGCCGATATTTTCGTTGACGCGGAAAATCGTGGTCGTCAACGAAATCGTTCGATCGTGGGGGCGAAAATTCAAAAGAGCGCAATGTCCGTTCATTGTTGTGCGTCGCGATTGAAATTTCGTTTTTTGTTACCGCGTTACCGTGAAAAGTCGAGTCGCACATGTTGGCATGCTACGCGCGACTACACGCGAGAATACACGTGACGCGCGCATTGACGTTTAACACTGCACATGCAATGTTGCGCAAAAATGGCACGCGCGTTGCGGCATTTTACTTTCTCCCGACATCACGTGAGATTCAAAATTTGTACAAAAGACAGAGATGTATGCAAACATAATATTTAGCAAACGGTCATTACACTCCAAGAGAGTGACAATTTTGTTAAGGACGTAGCCGCGAGCTAAATTAATACACGTTGTCAAAAGGAACACGCATTACAAAGGATTCCTCGCTAAATTCACGCGAAAAGACAACTCACCTGGCAGCGAGCCATCGCTTTGAGTTTCCTGTATATGCGTTTCGCATACATGCACATTGAGAAGAACCTCGCAGCAAAGAGTACGCCGACAAACGTTGCCCTTTATCCAGCACAGAACGCGATAAGGAGCATTATTACACGAGAGGAGACGCCGACTGTTACGGAATGCCGCGGTTTGCGTTCATTTGCCCGCACAGAGAACGCACACGTACCGGTGTTTCGCGAATATGTTTCGAGTGATGTTTATATAAAGGCGACTCGTTAATTACGTCTGGTGTCTCAAAGTAATTAACTCCAATGGCTGTTGGATCTCTCGAACCGCCCAGAGACGGTTCCTCTATGGTCGGTTAACGTAATTCCAGTTCGTCCTCCGATTCTCTGACCTCGCGCAATTACGAGAGAATGAGAAGGATTTGCTCCTTCCGGCGATTTTCCACTCCTCGTGAATCCCGCACGATATTTCTATCGGTCGCGAACCAGACGAACGGATCGGCCTTCGGGCGTGAGAAAACGGAGCGAATCAAGATAACTCGGCTGTTGAGTTAAATTCAATACCCTTAGATATTTCTTGATAATAAGTACAACAATGATTCTGAACAGAAGAAAGAAATCTTAATCCAAGTTACCGGAAGAGACAAACTTTCCGAGGAAACATTCCCAGCAGAAAACTGTAAAACTGTAACTGAATAACGCTCGCGTATCTTATAATACACAACGACACGTTACGTAAATTAATTCGCTTATTCGTCACGTATCAATTTATGTTACTTCATCCCTCGATTTATCGCGTGACACCGAATAGCGCTTCATGGCTAGATCGGTATTCCGTGCAGTAGCGAAAGCCAAATGTGGTCAACCGCGTATCGCGCGGCATTAGCAATCGCGCGTCCGATACGGATAAGAGTTTTCGATTCCACGTTGGTGTAAATCCACGCGACGCTCGCATGCTGAGTTTCGCGGCGGCGCGAGATCCGCGTTAAAGAATGAACCGTGCATCCTAGTCGCGGCCTCGTTTTTCCACTCGTAACTTTCCGGTTACGGCGTCCATTCTCGACAACACCGCTCGCGGTGTTTCAAATACGGGGACGGAGCGGTGCATTTTTTCTCACGCGCTCGTCGGCTCCGCAAAAGCGGCGCGCCAATAGCACCATCGCGGTGGCGCAGAAAAGATTTATGTCTCCATGTCGGCGATGCGCATCCTCCGTTGAAATATTCACGCGGATAGGCGCGAAGGTTCAACACTTGACCGCCGACTGTGGAGAGCAAAAAAGGCGAGAGAAAGAGAGAGAGAGAGAGAGAGAGAGAGAGAGAGAGAGAGAGAGAGAGAGAGAGAAAGAGAGAAAGAGGGAAGCGCATCCGCGCATTCCCATGTAACACAATACGAACGAGAATGTTCTCGCTACAGCCATCCCGTGCCAGCGTATCTTCCAAAAGGATGAAATCGTGCGAAGATATGCAGCGCGCTGGAATTTCCGGGACGGAGGAGCGACCCGCGCGATGAAAAATAACGTTCGCGGGATATTCTTGCTCCCAAAGTATGTGTGTGTGTGTGTGTGTGTGACTCTCGTAATCGCGTTGCCTTTCTCGGATAATTATGTTCATATCTCATCGTGATTTGTATCGTCGACGTATCGATCACTCAGTAAACAGAGTGATCGATACGTCGCTATCAGTTTCCTGAACAAGCAACATCCGCTGATCCTCCGCTCCCGATTGATATCGCGTTCGCTCTTGAGAAACTCGCGAGAGCGCGTACTTTTGCGAACGCGTGATATTAAATCTCCCGTCTTGAGCAAAACCCGCCACGTTTGCTTTTGTTATTTAAGCACGTCGTTCCGCTCCCAAGGCGTTCGTGTGCATCCGCGTTCCGAGACGCGGCTAAGAGACTCGGGGTAAGACAACTGTGAATTTCAGCAGTAAATAAGAGAACATTCTTCACTCGAACATTTCATGGCGGAAGGATTTCGCTTCGGGAATGGGGATAACGAGTAGAATGTGCGACGCTTAAGCGAATATAAATCTCGACTAACTTAATGAAACGGACTCCACGTGGAAATGAACATATTACATTAGCGCGCAAATGAGAGCAGCGAATTGGAAAAATAAATAAACGAATAAGAAACGAAGACGTATGCTTTAATGAAAAATTTTCGCAAGTTTTTTCCAAGTTTCCAAAAGCGATTAATCGCTGCGGTTCTATCTTACTTATATGTACACTGAAAAATTTCCCCTAAAAGGAAGAGGAGCCAGACATTGAACAAAAACGAATGCTTCGGTCGGCCGCGCGATAAAAGTAGTCAAGCATCCCGAAGAAAGAGAGCCGAGGTTCACCCGGCAGATTGGCACGATTCTTCTTTCCGTCGTCTACAGCCAGGCCGCAACGATTTCAATCGAAAGTTCACGACTCGTTTTCGCGACAATTGCTCCTGGCCGTGGTTGCCAGTGATGCCATGAATGGACATTGCGGCTACGGGCATTCAGTTCGCCCGGAACTTCATTGGAGAATGCAGTCGAAGCATGATAGGAAACGTTAGCGGTGACAAACTTTTGCCAAGGAATACGCAAAAATCTCGTCGCACAAAGGAAGGCTCTTTTAAAAGGTATGAAAGAATAAAATTTGCTCTCAGTATTTTAATACAGAAAGGTCTCTGAAAGATACTCGAGAGATTATTGACGATGAAAGCACGATTGAAAGAAAAGACGAATCACGTTGTAGCGATTAAATCCTAATTTCTTGAATCAGATGTCCTGAATCGATTCTGAGTTAAACATCACATCGAAAGCATCAGAATCATCGCGGTCGACGACTCGGATGACGATCGCCCATCGCTGTTCTCAGATTTACTCGTCAGTCCGCAGTTGCACGGATGAACCGGATCGCGCGAGCGCGAGGTCATGCTGCCGAGTTGCGCGCCGTAATTTCCCGGCGAGGAGAAACGAGTGACGGTCGCAAAGATGAATGCACCGAGCTGAGGGAATGCGCGAGTGCGCGTGGGAAACGAACGGAGTTCGATAGGGCTGATTGGCCGGTTATCCCGATGATTCTTTCGCACCGTCCGCTTCTTCCATCTCCTCTTTTTCCTCCGCTTCCGTTCGTCACCGGCGACGATTTCAATCCTAGGATCGTGACCCGGTTAGCTCGGTTTCGCGTTAGCTCGACCTGCAGCCGCCGGAGCCACGTGGACCAGCTAGCAGCTAATCAATGGTTGCGTTTCGTCTTTCCCCGCGGCTATCGGAATACCGATAACGGCGGTCTGTTCGAGTGCCAATGAGTGTGACGACGTCGCTACTTTAGTGATTTAAATTTCCGATCTTCGCGGCCATCGCCGAAACATCTTGCGAATTTCCTCTTTGACTCTTTACGAATGAAATTGATTTTCGAAGAAGAATGCACGGTTAACACTCGTAACTCTGTCCAATTCTACACCACATGAATTTATATTCGTGTGTATACGTGCGCATTCATACATGGTATCCAAAACATAATATTATAATATTTTCAAGAGAATCCCGTTAGCACAGATTCAACGATGCATGAAACCGCGAGATCATCGTACATGATGGTATAATCCAGATCCAATTGGATCCGAAATTTTGGCATTTTTCTTAACATTAATAAAATATTACGATAATGAAGTTCTTTCTCTCTCTCTCTCTCTCTCTCTCTCTCCCTTTTCCTCTGAATTGTAATAATTATGAAATTAAATTCATGGCGAGAGGATGGGACATTGGAAAAAAGATGCTGAAAGAGGAGCGAGACACTCTTGCAAGAATAATGAAACTTTCGTTATGAAGCGGCGAGTCTCGCAAAGAGCAAAGCGGCATTAAGGGGGCATGCGCGCGCCCAGAAAACGTATAGCAACTTAAATTGAACGAGTGAGTGAAAAGAAACTTCTTATCGGCTTGAAACAACAAGAGGAAAAAACATCGTCGATGGCATTTCGCGAGTTTTCTGTCCTGCGGGTGCGCGGCTGTAAACGAGCGCATGTCAAGCAAATATCATACATCAATCAGTCATAGGAATATTCTTCGGACATGAATACACGCCATGCGTCGTTCTGTTAAAAGAAATGACGATTAAACAGCTCACGTCTCTCTCTCTCTCTCTCTCTCTCTCTTTCTTCCTCTAAATTCATTATGACAAGCTGTTTTATCAGAAATACACTAATATTATAAGTACCAAGTGCTTCACGATGCATTTAATGAGAATTAGAGAAGGAAATGATAACTAAGATATGTTCGCGTGATGCCGGAGTATTCGGTGCATGAAAACAAATTAAATATAAACAGCGCGCAATAACAGCAGCGCTTAACAACGTGGATCGCTCGTGCGCGTTGGATTAATATCGAGTACAAAGCGTGCTACATTATCTGCCTCGAGGCTTTCCGCCCGCACAGTAGCATCCACTTTAAGCACGATCCGATGTACAGCTCGATTGTTTATTCCTCGCTCTTTCTCCCTCTCTCTCTCTCTCTCTCTCTCTTTCTTTTTCTCTTTCTCGTTTTCATTTCGTTCCGCATTAACATGAAGTTTTATCATATTTTCATTCGCACGTCGAGATGCCAACAACCGATTTCCCAAACGCATCTCTGATGCATCGTTCGCCAATGTTCTGTTTGCTACGGCGGCCTGAGGGAACGTTCGAAAATGACCTGGATTTTGACTTACGACATCTATACCGATAGGGAAATAGATTATTGGCAAAATGAAAGTACGATCACATCGGGAAACAATAGCGGGAGATTGTGTTATTATTCCCATCCTGAAAGTGCCAGAATGCGAGATCGAGTGTTGTGCCTTGTAATATCTGATGTTCAAGTTAGAGGGAAAGAGTGATCTTTTATCTTCGCGCATGCATTGTACCGATCTACACACTTTCTCGCATTCCCACTTTGCCCACTTGGGTTTGAACCCAAGTTGGAGGGACATTATGAAAGTTTACAGAAATGTAATGAATATCTCCGATGTTATTGTTAAACAATTAGAATTATTGATAGTATTCACGAAACAGAATAAATCCGAGATAGCTATATTCCACCGCGTAAAGTTAATTTATATATCAGCGGTAATAACAACTACTGAATTTATTGCGAAATTACACGCACGCGTGCATCTGCATTAATTATTACTATTATAATCCTTCTATCAATAAAGCGATTTGCCGTGTGCGACGATACTATTTTACAATTACTATTTTTAAATTTTTAACTGAAAGAGCTTCCGTTATAATAAAGAAAAATAATTCTCTGCACAGGACGTGATAGAATAATCCTATACTATGCAGAAAATGTGAAACACAAGAATCAGGTAACGAATAACGATAACGAACGTTATCGATACGAAAAGCAATGATAATCCGGATCTCGAAATCGATCGATCCAATTACTCGGGAAATTACCTATGCGTCAATGTGTAACAGTCTGAAACATCGGAAATACTCAAATGTTTCTTTAAATATATATACGCTCGATGCTGAAAGGATCAACGTCAATAGCTTAATTACACGCGAAAAATTATTCGAGTCTCGAACGAACTCGGATTAACGAGTCCGTGTATCGCTGGATACTTCTGCTACAGTTAGATGAATATATGTATATATATATATATATATATATATATATATATAATCGTATATGTAATATATATATATCGGTGAGCAACGCGGCGAGATCATAAATTACATCAACGCGCGATGGATGAATTTTTTTTCATTTTTACATATCCGTGACAAAATTCACGGAGGGCGAGATCCGGTAATGAATCCGCGGCGGAATTACGTGCGCGCGCGTAATTGCTACTTCTACCACCGCTGTATTTCTTTCTGTTAACGAATACGCTCGTTATGCTGAACATGCACCTACGAAAATGTGTCGAGAGAATCTTACTCTATGTGCGTGTAATACTTTGTAACGTTGTGAATCGAACGAAGAGGGAAGAAACAAAATGGACATGCGATTTCATGATTCCGCCACGATTCATCTTGATTCTTGAATACGAATACGTCAATGCTGAAATATAATTCATAATTCCTTGATCTCGCTCTCTTCCTCTCTCTCTCTCTCTCTCTCTCTCTCTCTTTCTTTAATAATTAAAAATGTAAAAAGAACGACTATGCGATAAGTTTGTAAAAATATAGAAATTTGATTTTTTACGCAAATGGAAAACAGACAATCGTCATAAATTCTGATCTGAGTATCTCGTCTTGTTTTATCAAAGCAAATATAATCTCTAACAACGTTTATTCTCATTTTAGTACCTGTAAATATTGCAGACATTGTATTAGCCATTTCAATTCTCGAAAGATAAAGACTTATTTTAATAACGTAAAAATTCAACGAAAAAAAAATCCATGCTTATACAGCAGCAGCAGCATATAACGCTTTATATATAATTACGATTAATGCCATCTATAAGCTTCACAAGCTCCACTTAAATAACAACGTGATCGGTGCGATTAATTGCGACATTAACGAATCAATTCATATAATTATCGAATTGTATCATTAAACAGACTTAAATCCGGTATTGCGGCTAGTCTGACCACGTGCGCGCATTTTCTATGGATTCGATCACGGCATGAGAGGTTCTCCGCTTGCTGGCAGTAACAGCACATGCATGAATCGTTGTTTAAATTTGTCGAGCGATAGTTTCATTTCATCAAACTCGATCGTGAGATGGATCTTTCCGTTTCTCGCCGCGAGTTTCTCGCGCGAGCAAACAACGTCTCGCGCGTGCATTCGGAATCGCACGCAAACACGGAGCGTCATTTCGATTTAGCCGAGTGTGCTTTCGTTTACGCAATTTCGCGTTCGCGGAACCACCGGGATTTCGCGCCGCGATCTCGGAGGAATTCCGTCGTCGCGCGGAAGAACGCGCCGTCCGCGGAACTAGCCGCGAGGAGAGCGATGAGAAGCGGTGAGAAACCGTGCGACGCGATTCCCATTTATTCTCCAGCTCGGAGAGAAGCGGCCCTAAGGTCCGTAGGCCTTTCCTTTCCGGCGGCACGCTCGCTGCCCTTTCCCCCTTTGCCCGTCCCGCGGTGCGATAAATAAGGCTGACCGATAGCGATAATATAGCGGGGAGGCATTTCGGGGCGTCTTATCGCGCGCCCCGCTATACACACCGGTCTGTACCTTTCCGTCCCAAGACAAATTGGCGAACGAGTACACGCGCCTTAAGTGTTACTAAATCTCTCGCCGCGTGGATTTATTCTGGCGGGGGCGGCGGGGCTAGCAGCCAGGGCCGCTCATCCGCCCCCACGTCCGCGAAGATAACTCAACGTTCACGGCCAGAGGATACGAGATAAAGGGAGGCTAAACTCTTGTATCATTACCGCGACGTTTCTCCAAATGTCCGCGATGCGATAGAAATATGATGAATAGTTTTCGATGAATGGCGATAGAAATGGACACTTGCTTGATAAACTGTCAAAAACGGTGACTTTAATTTCGGCAGTTTTTAAATCCTCCCTTCTTTAGCTTTTTTAGCTAAAGATGAAGCAAGAGGAAGCTTTGCGGAACGCAGCGCGATCACTGAAGAAGAAATTTGCAAAATTTGGAGAACGAAGTAATCGAGGCATGAGGAAACGGCGTCAGATGTCGGGAATAATCTTCGACGAAAACCATTAGCGCGCACACTTCCGCTCGCTCTTTGCGGTATGCTGCGGCTTTCCGCGGCCTTCCCTCTTGCCTTTTTCTCCATGCGAAGCGCATTTTTTTCTCCTTGCGCTTCTTCTCCGTTCGTTCTATTTTACTTGTTTTATCCCAAATTTTCGACAAGTCGCGATAGATTCGAGGAAATGTCTCACGAAATGAAAAGACGACGCTTGATTTGCTACGAACAAACATCAAGCGACAAAGTGATCACTGCGACCGTGCGAGATTATTTAAAGCCAAGGTAAAACGCGGAATGATGCTCCATGATTTTGTTCGCGACAGCAGAAAGCTCGTACATTGCGCGAAACATCAGCAGAACTTAAGAATGTACAATCAAAGTATGAAAGTAGCATCAAACATCGCGATAAGAGGACATCTCGACGGATGATTGCTCTCGTTCTCGCGATAACTGTTGAAAAGTTCCTATCCACGTCGCATGCGTTGTCCGTTTACTTGAATTCGCGACACGCCGATGGCGTTTGTACAACGAAATAGACGAACCCGTGAGTGCAAACAGATTTGCTCGGATAACGAAAGCGACATGGGAATAGTCGAAATCGCTATTCCGTCGACTGATCCCGAGATGGAGACGTCCACGTGAGTATTTCTTGCGTGTAACTCCGCATGAAATTGGAATCGTGTCGCCACTTGGAGAAGTTCTCGCTTGAAAATCATAAAATGAATGTTGTGACCATTTGCGATTTTACGCGCACCGTTGATGAAACGAGCGACAGAATCGCGTTGAAGCGTGAACTTATTCGAGATAATGCAGAGAAATTCAATGCGGAGCAATTAATTCCTTCTCTCCTCTCGTTTTAATAATAGTAATATTTCTGATAATCGCATGAAAATCGTTTCTCCAAATGCCCGGATAGATAATTCAATCTGATTCGAATTTGACAAAAATGTATTTTCTGATTTGACGAGTCGCGCAGTTGCACTGAATTCCCTGTCTCTCTCTCTCTCTCTCTCTCTCTCTCTCTCTCTCTCTCTCTCTCTCTCTCTCTCTCTCTCTCTCTCTCTCTCTCTC
>JAHMML010000022.1:2179382-2233711 GCA_020341155.1 Eciton burchellii
CTCTCTCTCTCTCTCTCTCTCTCTCTCGTTTGCAGCTATTGAATTTTAAATCCGCTTGAAAAGCGCTGCCTATTAGCGGCATAAAATGCAAATGTCCAATCGTCACGTTGTTTGTTCAGAAATACCACTGTAATGGCTGATGAGTTTTGTTATAAATCGACGAATAGCCGGGATTGCGCGCGTATCTCATAAATATCCGATATTATTCTTTCCCAGATTGAAGTTTCTTTTATACGAAAAAAATTTGCAGTTTACAATGCAATTGCATAGATGTTTAACGCAAATTTTTGCATCAACGTTTAGTAGCAATAACATTATAACTATCTTATTTCCTCCCATGAAATCATTACGCGCTCGATTGCACTATCCAAAGTAATTCGCGATGTGTACACACACACACACACACACACACACACACACACACACACACACACACATATTTATACATAATTAACATTGCGCGCATAAACGGATAACTATCCGCGACTGCTGTATCCCCGATTAGAGTGCAGTTATTCACGAATAGCTTTCAGCGTCGATGGTGGACCCAGATGTCAACCAGCCAGCTTTTTTGATCGAATCGAAACAATGACCATTGAATCTGCAATCGTCCTAATCGCCCCTCGTCTGTCGGAGGCAATAGCGGGAATAAATCAATGATTCGTCCCACTGGGAGATTATCGGCCGACTGTCCGTCGAGAGCGTCGAAAAATCGATCTTGCCGGCATGCGCGGGGCTAAGTCGCGCCGCGAATTTCAAAAGGAATTTCGTTTAGCAAACACGGCGCGGTCAATCAAGCACTATTCAGCTATCGCAATAAAAGAACATAGACGGAGAGCTCGCGAGCGATTCCGGCACGTTACACGCCCTTGTGATTTCCGCTAACTGGCCAACCGTTCGATGACTTTTAACGAATAATGGAAACGGACGACTGATCGGATCCCGCGTCGCCATCCGTCTCCATTTTCAGCTCGAGGGAGCGACTTTGAGTTTATCCTCTGGGTTGGAATTTCGCGAAAGCTGTTTCTGATTAAAATAACATGCCAACGTCCAACGAAATTGAGATCTGACGAAAGTACGTCGTAATTGTTAATCTCGGTCGATACGCATAACGAGTGTTTTACCTCGCCAGTTATGTTCGATTTCCCCCGCAAGATGTGACTGATTACTCTAGCATCGCAACAACCAGGGGAAATTATCGAATGAAATATTCGAATGAAAATCTGCTGTCGACAATCTCGTCCTAAGCAGCCTCCGCGCATGAATCTTTGCCCGCGAGGTGCGCGCGAGGTAGGAAGAACCGAACAAAGCGAACCAGCATCTCGCTTTTTTCTCAGATCCCTCCGCGATATCGATCCAGGAATTATGCACGAGGATCAATCGCTGATTGAGCGACGACCGAACTCGTTGCGATACAATGATCGTCCATTCTTCGCGGGTAACTATCGATGAAGCGTCTATTATTAATGACGTGTCTCGCCGTGCCGATGTGTTGCTTACATCGTAGCTTGTCCACGTCGTAAAATATCGTTCTACGAGAGAGGGAGGGAGGAACGAAGGGCAGGGATACTCGTAATGAGAATTTAATTAACGGCGGGTCGACGCGCGCGGGCAGACAAACGAGCGTGCGCGAGGTTCCGTAATAAAGCTCGCAATATCATAAAGAGCCGACGTTTACGGGCGCGCGTAATTTTTATGTAAATCCGCCATGCAATTTGCCGAGGAAGCGCGCGCCGTCCGCTGTAAACTTTATATCGCACGACGTTTACGATGATCTTTCAATACGCGAAAATGCCGACTCGCGGCTCCTCTCGGGTTCAAATTCCGATCTCGGCGTCGGGTTCATCGAGGCTGTAATCGAGATATCGCTAGAGACACGCTAAAGCTCGTAATTCGATTTCGCGAAACGTATCCATACGGAATCCTGGTCAAAATTTGTAACAGCGAACAACGGCGATCTCCAAAGAGTCTCCATTTCGCTTGCCACGTCGTTTCATATCTAAACATATAGGAGCGTATCTGGATATGAATACGCGGCTTCCGATGTTCATCCAACATGCATCGTCGTTATGCAAATATAAATATAATGCGCTGCGCGATCCGTAAGACTCTGTGCTGCGGAATTTGTAAGAATAATTCTGCTATTCTGAGCACCTCTTGCCTCTTACAGCTTCAACCGATCCCCTAAGCGAAGGAACAATTTTTATTCTCTAATAAGTTTTACTACATCAATCGTCGATCGTGCTAAATTTAATTAACGACGATTCTCTTTTTATGTGAATCTTTGCATGTTGGATTGACTCGTGTGGTGTGACTCGCGTATGTAACGAACACACAACGTCCTTTACTACAATAATCTACAATAATCATGGTAGAAAAATTATGAAAAATAATTTCTTCCAAAATATTTGTACGTCGTGTTACGATAACTTAATTTTAATTAATCTCGTTAGAAATCTTATTTCGTTCTTCCGTATATTACCGCTTGCACGCGCTTTATCGTCTTAAAATGAACAGCTCCTTCGGAATCTGCGATAAACTGCTTTATGATTCATCACGGAGTGATCATTAAGAGAAATTTATTTGGCGACTTAACCGTTACGACATTTAACGTCAAAAATTAAGAAGTCGGGACGAGTAACGACCTACCGTCAAACTTTCAAGCAAAAGAGATTGGCATTCTTTACTCTCGTAAAACTTGTTACTTAATTCCTTGTAGTTACGACAAGACCCTCCTAAAAGCGCCGTTCGCTCAGATCGATCCGACATCGCGCGATTGTAAGAATATCAATATTCGCAATCTTGATCCCGCTCTCGAGACTGGTCGATACGGACGAGACGCGTCTCTAATCGAGAAGGGCACCGAATGGGCTCTCGTATTTTCCTCGGCGCCCTTCTCGGTACCAAATTCCGAATAATTACCTTCCCTCCCGGATTCTTCGGTCGATCCGCTGCCATTTGCAAAACTGCGCGACTCTTCTGCTATCGCGCGTACGCGTATAAAAAGAAGCTAATCTCGCGTGCGCCACGTGTTCCCCCTTCGGCATCGGTACAAAGGAACGTTCGAGGGTTCTCGAAAACAGAACGACGTAATGACCAAAGTTTGTCACGAGACCACGCGTCTGTGTCGTAATAGCCGATCGACCGATCGACCGACCGACCGACCGACCGATCGGTTAGACGAACCGCGGTGGCCGAATGCTCGGCAAAGCCGGGATTACGTTGAAATCCGAAGGGTATAGAAAGCAAATCGAGGCATTGGGCTTGGCATCACCTCTCCCAAGCGAAATTCAAAAGTTAAGCCCTGAATCTAACGAGGACTAGCTGTGCCCGCGCTTCGTTCCACGCTCTAATTAGCGCGTCTGATTTTTATAAGCTCAACCTTCATTGGCCACGGCGTAACGAGCAATCGGTATGTAATTCGGCATGTAATTCGCACGAGCGAGGAACCTTTTCGCGGAGTCAAACGAAAATCCATCCTGTGATTCAGTAAACACGATGATTACCGTATCACGATAGCGTGAAGCACGCAACGCGCGGGGAAGTTCCTTGTGAAAGAAAGTGCGCGAAAAATGCACGCTAATTCGCAGAGGATGCGGAATACGCTGCGAGAAATATTCCTCGCGTGCTGCGAGTGCTTTTCGGCTTCGTCATCTGACGTCTCCATCGCGTTCCGGTTCCGGCGAAATCGGCTGCGCCAAGGATAGGGTGCAAAGAATCGCGGGGGAGGAGGCAAACAAACATATGCATCCCCGTGAATCTCGCAATGGTATGAAAACGGTTATCGCGAGCGGTGTCGAAACTGCTAATGCAAGCGAAACGTAATAAAGCATAACTTGCGGCCGGAGTTGGACTCCTCTCGTATTCCCGTCTGCTTTCGCCGAGCCGCCCCGGCACGCTCGCGCAACAACGAAGTTGCGCAAGTGCGTCATTAAGGAAATTCAAACTTCTCGCGATTGCGATTGCGGGCCGCGCTGTATTTCCCACCGCTTCTTCTCCGAACTTCCGCACGCCCAGGGGGGATGGAGCGGGGGAAAATCGCATCGAGAACGTGAAAATTTCGTATCGACAAGCTCGGTAATCCGACTTGTAAGCGTTACGACGTTGAGTCGCAACGACAGAAGGAGAAAGAAGGAAAAAGAGAGCATCGCGCAAGATGGGTAAAAAGAGGTAAGATCGCTGTTTTCTGTCGAATGAATCAACATTTTCCTTTCGTCTTTTTCGAGCTATCGCTCGGACGTCATCACTAACCAAATGATTCATTATTCGCACGTAACGCTGATTTACATGAAATGATCGGCGTATGTATCGCATTACATTATTAACGTGTGGCTCATGACTTTAATAATGCGTGCGTGCTCTCTCTCTCTCTCTCTCTCTGTCTCTCTCTCTGGAAATATATTCTATAGTCGAGCCATGTACAATAAGGTATCGCTCAACTGGCGCGTTTACAATGGCGAAAATAATCGCGAAACAGGAAAGCCGCCCCGTTTCATCCGCGATTATCAGCCGCGAGCATTGTAACGTTAAACCGTTGTAAAATGCCGGCGTGCGCGTTGATTCCTCTCGCGGACTCGATGCACGCGTTGCAATTTAAAAGACGCGTCCGACGAGAAAATCGTGCATTAGCGAGCGCGCGAAGTGCCAGGATAAAAACAAGAAAATTACAAGAGAATTCGCGCGAGGACAAGAAATTAAGAGACGAATCTTGCGATCGGTCGACGCGAGGACAACGCTCGAAAACGCATGCGACGCTTTCAGCGAGCGGATTATTCCTTTCGCAAGTATGATATTAACTCTATATAGGGAAAATTACATTTTCAGAGATGATAGAAACAGAAAGGAATAAAACTATTCATCGGGTTTCCCTGAATTCTCATATTTTGCAAGATGAATCGCGACAATTCGCGTTAATTAAAGGGACGAGAAGGATTAATCGACATTAATACCGAAGCTAATTGGCAAAGGTAATTTCTAAAAGAGTTACGACATTATACGATCGCGTATATAATATTGCGCGCACTGTAATAATAATATCGTTGTAATGGAATTATAATATAACGTTCTCGCAACATGCGCGCGCCCCTTTCTCTCTTTCTCTCTCTCTTCTTCGCGCGGCGATTAAGTGTGACGACGTGCGTCCACCCTGCACCACCCCTATGGACGTTGCAAAGTTGCCGGCACGAATTTTTCGCGCAAAAAACCAGAGCGCCTTTGCATACGAAGGGCCGCGCGATTATGATAAGTTACCGCTATAAGGAACGACCGAGAGTTTTCATGGGCCGCCGATAAGAACGACACAACAAAGCGACCGCGGGGGCTGGCCTGTAATCACGGGACATTATTCTTATTATCTGCCGGCGCCGCGGCGACACCGTCAACGAACAGGAATTAAGCCATAGAATGTCGCGAGGCGCGCCAGCGAGCCCTCGCGTTGCACGACGTTGCACAACGAACGCGCTACGACGCGGCCGAGCACGCGGCCGTCCCCCGTCCCCCTCCCCGTCCCCCCGTCGCCTGCCCCCCTCCTTCCCGCTAGATCGTTATTGATCTAATTAATTATTCGCGCCTCATTCACCACCGCCGCCGCCGCCGAAACAATGCGCGGGACTCGCCGAGCGGAAGCGCCTCCCGCTATTACGCGGACTTCGTCCTCGGCTCGCGAGATGGAGATTAATAAATCCTCTCTGCCTCCCCCTCCCCCGCTCCTCTCGCCGATCCTTCGCGCGGCGCGAAGCGCGAGCGTGAACGGGAATCTGAAGGGCGAGTGTGAAGCTTCCGACGTTAACAAATTTCTCGGCACGTCGGCAATCGTCTCTGAGGATCGACTTACAAACTACGCGCGCTATCGCATGTTACAACCTGTGATAGCATTGTTTCGTTCTATGGAAGTAGAAGTAATGTACTCACCGACTCGATGCGACGAGAGATCGACGCGAAGTTGATCGACGAACTCGGCTACTTCCCGCGATCTGCATCTCGCTCCTCCCTCGATCATCGACGCACTTCACGCGTGTCCGATGCGACATCGGTTTCGCATATACGCGGCAGCGCGTTAATTGCACTTGGCGCACGGCCGACACTGCGCTAATTGCACTTCGCGCACACACGACGCTACGTTAATTGCAGCTTGTATAGAGGCGGCACAAAGCCGCCATATTTTATTACTTGGACAAGTACGATATTTAATTCACGAAAATATTATCCTGCTAATTACTCACTCTACGCGTCTTCCTTATGATTGTACAAATGCTGGCGCGCTCGGATGAACGAACGAGTACGTTTCTTATCGTGAGAAAATCTGAATAACGGGGTTACTCCGAGTTAAGGGGTTAAGTTACTTGAACGGCGTATTCGTACGCTTATACTTTCGTGATACCGAAATGGATCGGCGTGCCAAATAGCGCGGCGAGTTCGCGGCGAATTTGCGCGCGTGCACTTTACATCGTAACACACGCGGAGCTCACTGTATCGTAAAACGTTGCAGAGAACGACAAAGTGCGTAGTACGGTAGGTAAGATCGCGTCGAACGTAATGAAGTTGCTGCATAGCGAAGGTTGCCGCGAGACCGGTCACGTGAAGTAGAGTGCGATTAACATCACATGCTGATGTTTCCATAAAGTATCAATATCGTGTATCATGAGATATTAGGCGGATAACGATCTTGCGCGTTTTAATGGCGACAATCGCCGTAATCACGAATGACCTGCGTCGCGCGACAGCTACTGCCATTTCACAGCCTCTCGTTTAGCGAGATAGTCGACATTACTATCAAACATTCGACGTTCGATGAACAAAGTACAAACGCATCGAGGAATTTAAGTCCCCATAAACTCTTATGGCATTTAATTTATATCGCGCGACGAGCGATGCAATTTTTTCTCTTTTTTTTTCTGTAGCGTTCCCAGCAGTTTCGATAACGATGAGAGATAGGGAGACAGAGCGCGGTAATACGCCGCGAGCTTTTAAAACGCGCCTCGTGTCATTTTTACCTCGGGACCGATCGTGCGCGCGCTGTCAGAGCGTCGTCGCGCGCGCGCGAGTACCATATCCGACCGTAAATTATGAGCGACGTTTACGTGGGACACGTTTCGCATGCATTTCGCCAATTGCATTCGACAACTCGCGACGAGTTACACGATCGACGAGTACATTTGTCCGATCCGAATAGTCCGCAAGGCGATCCTCAATTTCGAGGATGCCCATTTCGGTACGCTATCTTTCTACGGATACATTTCGCGATGCGATCCAAGCAGCGATCGATATTATTTAGCATCTTGTGAGATGAAATTATGAAAAAATAAAATTTCTCATCGTCCCTCCATTGTCTGCTACGTCCATTCTTCGGGCGTTCGCTGTTTGTATCGCTGCGTCTAATGGAATATGTGCCACTAGCACATTTTTCTTCCCTCTAAGGCTGCATACACGAAGACACCCTTATTAACCTCGATGATTCCATGGGGAATAATACGCCCGCTCGTTCATCATCACCCTCCGCCCGGAATTAATGTAGATTAATGTCGCGCTAAATAAAGGATCGCCATTCGAACGTTTAATAGCTACCATAAAATTATTAGGAGATACTATAAATAAATGTGAACGATGCGACGTATATAAATCATTGCCGCATCGATGATCGTGCATTTACCATTAATCTTCGTATCAGACAAAACGAATCCCATAAAATTCTATTGCTATTCATTGAAAAATGGCTATCGGTTCTGTCATGGGAAATTATTGCGTTGTTGCATTCTCACGTCGCTGTTACGATTGATTCGATCGTTCTTACTAATTGGCCGACAATAGCGTCACGATTCGCTCTGTAATGGAGATCACAGTTGACAAAACTGGAATTCTCGGAACGATCATTGCCACGCGCGGTAATTGGATGATCCTCTCGAGACGTGCGGATTCCGTCGACTCTTAAGAAGCCGTATCTCAGCTGCCGCGAAACCATCTTTCCGGATGCGCTTGGAAAGCGAATGAAGTCTCGATTTCAAAATGACACTTCTTGCCGTATCGAACTACCTTTTCACAGTTCCAAACATTTCACAATTTTGCAGTCTTCCATCGGCGAAGCAAGAGCGAAGCGAGAACCACCAGCACGTAAGTTTCAAAGTTGAAAAGTCCTCGTTCGAAATCACAGCGGAAACATTGCTGCAGCTACGCGTGGGAGCTGAATTGTCGGGCTCCGAAGCGAAGCCCAGGTTTTGCAAGATTTTGGTCAAATATCGCCGGCATTCGCGTTATACTTTCGTTATTCCATTTCACTACGCGTCACATCCACCTTACGTTTCTCCTTGCTCGGCGAAGCCATAGTTCCATCGATATAATTTCGCCACGTGGGCACCTGCTACGATCGTCGGACGGGACGGGGAGGAAGTGTAGCGAACGCTGCCAAAGTGAGTTCGTGTGTAAACTCAGTCCGCACTGAAAGAGGCACTCAAAGTGTCCGAGTCTCTCTAACGCGCCGTGACAGCAAGAAATAAGGCGAAGCGGGTACATTAGTCACACGCCCGCGATCGATTTCGTATACAGGGTGTCAGGGAGGAAGCATGCGATTACTCGATAGGGAACGTGGAGCGTATCAAGATCTTTTGTTGTTCGAACAACGAAACATGAATGAAACATGAACGAACGTAATGAACGACGAATGGACTATTCTGCAGAGAAACGCATCGCGCGCGAAGGCGCACGATTCCTCCCGCATGATTCTCGCCGAAGAATAACGGTATTCTCGAGTAAGAGTGGCTTCGTGCCAACACGTCGGCCGTGCATCCGGAGGGGTGCATGCGGGGTGATAATTTAAACGAGCGCGACTCGAAGAGACGTGCGATGCAACTTGGGCGGCGGGTGGCGGGAGGAAAGCGAGGCACGGACGAAAGCGGCGAGAAAAAATGCGTTATTACGTGCCTACGGTATCTAGTATCCCCGGGTAAATATGAATGGCTTTAATATTCCGTAAGCACGAAGGCGCCACTTTTAAAGCTCATGCATATCCCGGACGTGACTGGGAAATATTACGGAGGCCACGCGGGAAATCCCCGCTCCTCGTCCCGCGATCACGAGTGGAAAGACGGGGTGATGTCTCGTGCTTTCGGGGGTTGAGACGTGATGGTCGCACGTGCTGAAATGAGCTCGGGTCGGATATTTCCCGTCGCGGAACACCGACATTCGCCCGGTCGCGCCAACGCATCATCTTCTCCAGTGGATCTGATTGTTAACGAGCAGGCATCGCAAAGAGCATAATAAAAATGAAATAATGGATTCCACTTTGAGCGAGCCTCGCCGTTCGGCACGGCCAGAGTCTACATAAGCTGAGATTAATTAATCGAGATGGAAACGCGAGTTATTATTTAACCAGCACTCGCGAGGTTCTCGTATCAAAGAGTTCCATTGTGCCGAACGACGATGACGACGACATCGTCGGAAGATACACGCAACGATAGCATAATGACGGCGTCTTTATTAATGGAACACCGTGACGGAAGTTACGTTACTGACGTCATGCCGTTGTCGCGGAACAATGAGATTTTTTTCCGCGTTTAGATAACGTCTCGCCGGATAACGATCTTGAAATTAAATTCTCCGTTGAGACGCTTATCCCCCCATCTCTCTTTCTCTCTCTTTCTCTCTCTCCCTTTATCCATCCCTCAATCACTTCGAAATGCGAATTTTTTTTGTCCCTTCGTTCGTACTGAAAACCGAATAAGAGAGAATCCAAGTTCCGCTCGCGGATATTCATCAAGATTCTCTTTCGCAAAAGCGCGTAGAAGGCAGGGAACGCATCCCCTATCCTCGTTCTCTGAATCTGGCGAATCTACGATCGCGTAGCCAGTGCAGTTAATATTCCCATTGTTATGAGGCGCGATAAAAGTCTCCGGGAAAATGAGAGATAAAGTTCACATCCTCCTACGAGCGCCGCGCAGATAATCTTATCCGCGCTCTCGCATGCGTAGGTCGTTTGCGCTCGCGTGCAAGCGGCTCGCATTGCGTTTCGCACAGGTGTATCTGCGATCGAGCGGAGCCGCTCGCTGAATCATCGAGAAAACGCGAAGACGCACTCGCCGTCTTACGAATTCGCGATAACGCGAATATCGAGGAGCCCGTTAATGTGCGCGTCGTGAGCCGCGATCGATGGCGTAACGATGAATCTAATGAAGCGAGTCGGATGTTGGACAGGCCGATATTTAAATGCAAACGAGGCGTCCGCACACGGTCGAACACTCTGGCGGTCTCGCGCCCGACTGCGTGCGCCGTTTGATTAACATTTTCATCGTGTCGGCCCGAAAACTTGGTACCACTCACCGGAAAATCCGAGATTACAAATTTTCATTAAAAACTTTCGCGAGCGATCCTCGAGTAGATCCACGTTGCCGTCCATGGGACGCCGCGTGACATCTTTGTCGTTTTCGTGCCCGCTCGACGTTGCCTTTGCGCGACTAATAAAAGTATGCGATATCATCAATCACAGACTCGACTCACAAAGGTGCTGTGTATTCAGAATTGTTCGTATTATAATATATAATATAAAATAAATTCATATTATAATAAATAATCGCGCGTAAAGAGAGAGAGAGAGAGAGAGTGAGGGAAAGAGAGAGGAGTAAAATCGAAACTCGTGCGACAAGGAGGCCGTGTCAATGATTTTTGGCAAACAGGTACGACAAATAGAAATTGCAAACATTATGGAACATTTACCGTTAATTGACCGTCAAAATCCGACGTTTGTCCGAAAGCATCTCCCTCGACATTCATTGAATTCAAACGATAATAGCGCTAATAAAGTGGAATTTAACAAATAGAGCACCCGACATTTCACACACGCGGGATTTAATGTCATACGCAGGAAATGAATAATAATCTCGGCTGATTGAAACTCTGTAGCAAATGGTAAAACGCGGATCCAGTTGCGTAACGGTATTACGTTAAACGACTTTAATTCGAAAATTCAGCTAAACCTTGCAGGAGGATCGATTACGCCCGCATGAAATCGCGAGCAATCCATGTCGCAGCGTCCACGACGGCGTCGCGCGTTAAAGAGGTGTGTTGTAAGGAGGACCAGTGCTCTCGACGGGGGGGGGATGAATATAATCGAAGAAGAGCGCAATTTTAAGCTTGATTTATCGCGGATCTCCGAAAGAAATCGCGGTCTGCGCCCTGGCGCCCGCAGGCGCCTCGACCGATACGAGAAGAACAGATCGCCCTTAATCCCGTGAGGGAGGAAGCCGCGACGATGGAACTCAAATTTTATTTTCGGTGAAAAGAGGAGATAACGATTCGCGTGGAAGACAGCTCGGTATATCGGCTTCCGATTCGCCGCCGGTAATTTTAAACGAGATGGATCGAACCGCTGGAATTACCCTCGTGCGTCAGTAATCCGGGAATACGGCGCGCGATTGGAGGGTAAAAAGGTGTGGTATCACCATGGGAAGTGAACTCCGGCATCATCGAGACGCGAGAGATCTGAATGTTCGACTTTGATACTTCTCGTATCTCTCGCGATGCGTCTTTCATGCCAGATACGCGCGAGCGCAATATCGCGCGTGTCTGAAAGTGAGTTTCGAGGGTAAAAAAATTACTATAACAATATTCGCTAACTGTGTGACGTAATAGTACTGCTTCTTATTTGGCATGCATTGTAAGTTGCGTCGTAAATATTGAAACGCACGTTAACAAAATACTATCATTATGCTCCTCTTGTAAATATGGATACACTTATCGCTATGAAATACGTTTTCATAGTGATTAACATGAATTTCGCAAGTGAACATTATTTTAAAAAAGGAAAAAGGAAAAGGAAAAAATTAAAAAAGATTCCGTTTTGATTGCACGGCGTCCGGGGGCGGTATTCGACCGCCGGATATTGGCGACGGAGCGACGGCATTTTACGGTTAAACAAAACACGCGTTCGTGAAACGCCGGCTATGCAAAACAGCTGTCGGCGAACAATAGTGCCGCGCGTTATGAGAGCACCCGCTCGATTTCCCGTCGAAAACTGTCGCGTTTTATCCAGCCCGCTATAATGCGGAATCGCATTCGATGCGTACATGCTCGCAAGAGTGTCCGGCTGCAACTCGTTGCTTTAATCGCACGTGGCAAATCGCGGGGACCATTTGTGACGAAGAATGAGATGCAGTCTCCACTCGTCGATCGCGACGAGTATCGAGGATGTATCGAGCAGATGTTACGGAGATACGGGAAGTATGTCGGCATTTTCCCGGCAGTGTCACCGCTATTTTCCTGTGTTTCTTCGACGATAACGCGGTTAATAGATTAACAAATTCAACTGGTAAATATTCATGGATGAGATGTGTCATTGTAAAGAAATTATGCATACGGTAAAGAATCATCGTTCATTACTCACCAGTTCATCATGCTCGTGCATGCTCATCGCTAATTCAGCAAGGCTTTAAGGAACTAGCTCGAATTTCGGGTTTATTCGATATTTCTCCCGTCAGATATTGCTCTCTCCACATTAATTGCGTTCAAGTACACGTTCAAGAACGATTCATTTCTTATAGAGATTATATGTAAACGCTTACCATACGTAAACGTTTCCATGACTCGAGAGCAAGATCGTTTTTGTCGTGATCGTTTCATCTCGCTTCGTCAAGCGTGTCGCTAACGCGTGTCGATAAATGCGTTTGTTGAGAAAGTACAGCCATGGAATAAACGCGTCATTTGCGTGTTATCGCTGATTTTAACATTATAAACCGATAAATGGCCGGATATAGTCGATAAAGCAGAACGAACGCGCGACACGTGGAGATCGTTTTTTGGCGAGGATGAAGCGAAACGACAAAACGCGTCCCGCGTCCGCGGAAAGCTTTCTCTGTCTCTCCCCTTCCTCCCTCTTTCTCATCCTCTTTCCGTCTTTCTTTTTTTGCACGCTGGCAGCAACCGCGTGTGCAAGCGACGACAAGCCCGCGTACAGCTGCGGTTAATGGTTCAATCTGCTGATTTCAATAATAACGTGAAATTTACATCTCTCTCGAGCGCGACCGGCGAACGAATTACGCGCGATACGAACTCGGAATTTCCGACGAGGAGGATCCGCAGCGCGCAACGAGATTTCGCGATGCGTTCTCCATTATTTGCGCGGAACGCCATTGCTATTTCCGGCGAACGGTATCCATAAGTCTGCCGGTCGCGAATTTTGCGCATTTTGCGAGAACAATAAAACCATTCGCCGAATTATCCGGCGGATAACGCATAACGCCTGAACCGGTTTTGTTAAATAACGCGCAAATCGAGCAAATTCCGGCCCGGAAAATTTCCGACAGTAAGCGGCCGATGCGATGAGTTTCGCGTAAATCAATTTCGCGCTTCCGCGCGATCAATGCGCACCCCATTGATATTATTAATAACGCAAGGATACCGTCTATTGCGGAATGGAAATTACATAAATACAGAAATAACATAAAAAATAACTGAAATCTGTCGGTTTTGTTGCCATGGATACATCAGCATATTTTAGATCCTTTTAGATCGTTTGTTCGTTCTTCATTGTCGCGAAGCTACTGTCTCTCTCTTTCTCTCTGGATTCCCGCAACTTAACTTGTATAAATTTTAGCTCGTTGTTTGCGCGATCGGACGCATATGTCGGGGAGAGAGGGGAGAGGTGGGATGAGGGACAGGGGGATTCGTTGCCCGCACATGCAGCCTCACATTCGGATTTACCGATATCACGACAGCATTCGCGGGGYTTGTCTCGCGCCCGCCTATTCCTAATTGCGGTCAACAGTTTGTCATACGCAGCGCGGATTTCCATGTCGATCGTGTCGCCAAACCTCTCCGACAGTTATATTAAAATATCATTTTCCGTGGGACGTGGGAATTATATCGCTGCTGACCACTGTGCACTGCCTCGGTCGCTGATGTATATAACAGAATTGCGCGAATTTGCAGGATGCCGCTCGCGTCGAGCTCATCGAGTAGACATTTATTAACGCTAGCTCCAGTTTAACAGTTTCTTGCCTCGCTCCTTCCGGATCATCCAACGCATAGTCACGCAAGATCTGAAAAATTACACGTGCGTTACTTGAACTCTTTAATCCGCTTGTACGAAAGGCCGATATAAATCTGGACTCGCGCGAACTATGCTGAAGAGGCAAATCCGACTAGCGCTGACCTTAGTGCTTTCAATTTCCTGTTTCGCGACAACGTTCCCATGACGAACGCACGTTTCGTTCATCGAGATAGCTACGTGACGAAAATAACGATATCACGCCTCGTAAATTTCGTTGCGTGTCAGAAAAAAGCTGAAATCACTCGGACTGACTCGTAGATTCCCCGAATGAGAGCTACGACAGAGAACAACGACGCTCAACGAGGAAAACGTATTTCGCCTCGTTGCGGAATTGAATATGTCACGCTTCTCGAATCCTCGTCTTTTATCTTGCCCGTTGTCGTGATCCGTGCCGTCGTTTTCCGTCGTCAACGACGATGGAACATCTCCCTCTCCTTCTCTCTTTCATCGCACCTTTCGGCGCGAGAATTCGGTGAGAACCAAACAGGCATTCATTTCTCGCGCGTATCTTTCAAAGCATATTTCTAATATGCCACGAACTCTGCGTTTCTACGCCAAAGCTTTTCTCGCTCTCAGTCACAGCGCGCTTTACTCTGGCATAAAAAAGAAAATTATCACACGTTACAGAAGATTACCTTACAATTATCCTAATTTACATTCAAGAGATCTTGCTCGACATGGATGAAACAAACGTTATGCGTTTTAATGTATAAGAGGAAGAGAAGGGGAGAGAGAGAGAGAGAGAGAGAGAGAGAAGGAGAATGGCGTACGGTCGAGATTAGCTCAGTTAAGGGTTAATTATCTACCAAGCTACCCATCCCGGTGTAAGCGTGCCACCCCGCCATCAGGGGAAAATATTCACGCGGGAATATGGTACGCGAAATTCTCCCGTAATGTAAATACACGAGAAAACCTGCGCGTATACGTGCACTCGTACCGCGCTATCAATGCCTGCGTGTACACGCACACGCGCACGTGGATCGTGTAATTGCACCGCAATGCCACATTTACGGCGCATCTCTCTTTTGCCATTCCTCCGAGTCTTGTTCGTGTTCGCTGAAATTCACAGCGGTTACCTGTGACGGCCACCTGATTTCAGGACAGCCGCACAAGAAAGGCCCTCGAGGCGAACGAACGAGGGGAGAAAGCGGCAAAGATAGGGGGGAAAAGGATGCAAGAAGCTGCGAGCGATCGTAACCAGTGGCGGTGCGATATTTCGCGGGAAGCTAATTGCAAAAAATTCCGCGCCGACTACGCGGAAGCTACGGCGTAACGAGGAGGAGATAGCATTCGATTCGCTCGCACTGGCGATTACCCTCCATCAGCCCTGAGTGGCGGTGATGTGTCTGCCGATCTCGATCGAGAATCGATCGAGAAGTGAGATCCGAGGCTCCCGCCTCGGGTTCGAATAATTATAACTCGCAAATCGTCCCATTCAGGATAGACTCGTGCTTTGACACCGATAACGGTAACGAAATTAATCATCGCGGAGCGACGACGGTATTCATCAGCCACGGTATTTGATACCAGATCGGATATAACATGAGTAAACAGCCAACTGCTCACGCTCTGACGTGTTCCGACATTAATTGTCATCTAATCACTAATCTTATTCTGTACAGCAGATCCTTGGATGATTCAGTTGTTGAGTCATCAGAAGAATATTGAATTATGTTATGCTGTTTAAGTTATCGGCGGCATCCATTAGAGAGACGCGGGAAATTACGAGAAAGAAGGTCGATTAAAATGATATGTAATCGATCAGTTATTATTTATTTACTGTACGAATGGATTTTAAATGCTAATGTTTTACGATTCATTTGACAACGTGATCGAAATAACGCGATACCGGTGCAATGAAAATTATTTGTCTCGATTAAATAATTGATTAGATATCCTCCGATTTGTTTGACAACTCATGCGTGTCTTATCGTGGATATGTGCGTTACATTCATATAGGTTTCGAATACATGAGAGACAAATGTTTTATATTGATCCAGTTCGAAATGCTCGAATTATTTATGACAAATTAACCTGTCTCGATAAGCAAACGAAATATGATTATTCACACCGTTGCGTAAAATTATATCGTCTCTATTAGGACGCGTTATTTTTTTTTAGATCTTATCTAAAGTATAACATATTATCGCACCTTTTTTATGCCAAATTCGTAACGTATATATTCGTTACGTAGGAATTGCAATATAAATCGATTTAAATATTAAACGTAACATCCATTTGATGGAATCATTAATTCAAATGTATTAATAATGTTTTACAATACAAAATAATGGCGATATAATGTTCTTTGCGCTAATCCGTATTCCCGCTAAAGCGTATCATGCGTCATTTATTCGCGGTTTACTCTCTTTCGTGGCTTTCGAAACTTTCTTTCATTTAAAATTATTCGTGATCTCTCGTTTCAAAAACGTCTCCTCTAATTTTTTATTTTAGAGATTTAGAGAGTCGAGAGTCGATATTTTTCAAAGTCTTATTTACTTTGTTTGCTATCTTTATTCGCAAACAGCATAAGAAGATACTCGCTTCTCGCAGGATATATCGTGTCAATGTTTACATATTACGTATCGAATTACATACCAAATTTCAAGATTTTCGCTATCGTTGCAATACATTTGTTATGTATACAGGTAATCTTATATCTATATACATACATCGATATTTATATTCATGAATCAGATATATACAAGTTTCGATCACGTTCACGTATGTGAAGATGAACAGATAATGATCTCTGACTTTTTTCGAAAGACAAATAATTTGTTGAAAATGCTTTAATTTCTAAGAATGCGCACGAGTATTCTATGGATATCTATACGAATCTGTATGAATTTTTTATGTTCGCATAGAATTATATCAATGTGCATTTATCGTTTGCATAGACTGGCATAAATGCATTTTTTCCATTTCCGCGATCAAGGATTAGCAATAATACCTTCAATTTGTGACTCAAAGTCTTTATTTCAGTGCCTATGCGAGTTTTAACGATATTTTAAAATATTTAAAATACTTCAAACATTTATATCTCCGATATGCCTGACGTGACGATCGATAGCATCTTTTGTTAATGAATAAACATCGTTATTGCAATAAATGCGATAATTATGTTAATATCATTGTGAGGGTAAGAAAATCGAATCGATTCCTTTCACGAAATTTAAACGATACGTGAGCAAAAGGCAAAAGCAAAGAAAAGTTTGTCATAAGTTGGCATTATATCCCATTATCTTATCAAATCTCTCTTGACAAGCGGGTATATTTAACTGTTAAAATAGAACATTTCGCGGTTAAACGCTATTTTTCTGCGAGGAGACATGTAAAGTCAACTTTTCTAGAAAAAGTGACCTCTTCATATTTAAATCGGACACTGATAAGATACGCATTAGTTACAATGTTATTATCGATAAATTATCACTGAACGACAAAGTGACTATACTATCATCGCGACCTACGTAGTGCGTAGGGAATTACTCGATTACCGCTCATATCGTCGTCTTCTTGTCTGCTGAGTGTCAGTCGTCATCGAGTAGCCGCTAAGAATAGACGGCGTTATTGCAGACAGTGAAACTTGCAGATATAGCGTGTAAGTATAATGCGCCAGTACAGCATAAGATGTTGCGATTCTCCGATCGCTCCGATATCAATTTCAACAAGTGTATCTTTAACGATGAGGATGAATATAGCTCTCGCTCGGTTTTACACAACCTATATATAAAGGTATTGTTATCGTAGATAGTGTTTAAAATACTTACATAAACGTCTAATTTGCTGAGTAAGTCTGACGATGAAATTTGCAAATGGCACGAACGCTTCATTCAAAAAGTATAGCTAACGTATTTCATTCTGCATTTCAGATCGATTCCTTTCCGCATAATCGACTATGCTGCGCACAATAATCTTAATCACTGTCCTTGCTGCAGCGCACGGTAAGCACAAACGCTTAACGCTTAATTGCATCGATATTTTCTTTAAATGTAAAAATTTTTGCTTCGTCAAGAAAATTCTCGAAGAAACAAAGACTTGCCATACCCTGCTTTTGGTTTAATCTTATTAATACTGTGTTATTAATAACTAACTTTATTCGTGTTTTCTTGTCGGAGCAATCTTCGCTCTAATGCTCTCCTTTCAATCAAATTGTCAGTCAAATCTCTACTCCGATAATTTGAAATACATACGTATCTCGATATCATCTCGACATCATCTTCTTTGAGATCTTTGATACGTGATTCTTCACCGTAGGCAATAAGTGCGTGCAACAATCATTCGGATCAGGTCTTATCGTATGCGTCTGCAATTCGACATACTGCGACACGATAGAGGAAGCGAAATTGCAGGCGGGTCAATTTCTGCGATACACATCCACCAAAGACGGCCAAAGATTGCAGCTCACTGTCGATAGCTTCTCTTCCAACAATGACGAAAACGAATCAGTTTTGTTAGTGGATAGAGACAAAAAGTATCAGATGATCAATGGATTCGGTGGTGCGATAACGGACGCCGTCGCGCTCAATCTCAGGACCCTCAGCAACAAGACTCAGCAGCAGCTGTTGAAGTACGTGATCGATATCCATCAATTAGCAACACAGCGAGACATAATGCCCGTTCAAGAATAGTTTTCACCATTTGCATCATGGAATCGTCGCAAGATAATCGTAACTCGTTCCAGCTCGTATTTCGGTTCGAAGGGTATCGGCTATACGCATTGCCGTATACCCATCGCGGGTACTGATTTCTCAACGAGACCGTACACGTACGACGACACTCCCAATGATTTCACGTTGAGCAACTTCAGCCTGGTCGAGGAGGATGATTACAAGATCCATTATCTGCACTACATCAAGAGCATTATGACCGATCCGCAAAGCTTGAGGATATTTACTACATCATGGTCCGCACCGGCCTGGATGAAAACAACCGGCAGCATAAAATGGGGTAATTGCAACTGTCTTTCAATAATACGCAGCCTTCCTTTCGAGAAAGATCAAATTAATCGCGACGGGATTGTCGCGCGAGGGAACAAACTGGAGCTGGTTTTCTTGCGAGACTGGATCTTGATTTAATAATTCCTCGTGCGATTTCCAAATGCGAATTCGAGACGATGTAAACGCGCGATGATCCAACAGGTTCCCTGAAACCCGAATATAATCAGGTTTATGCTGAGTACATCAGAAAGTTCTTTGATGCGTACAAGGAACGCGGAGTGGACATATGGGGCATGACGCCAGGGAACGAGCCTCTTGATGGACTTTCCTTCCTATTCTCCTTTAATGCCATGTTCTGGGGTCCCAAGGGAGAGGCGTATTGGTCCGTGAATTATTTGGAGCCGACATTGTCCAAGGCCGGATACAAGGATATCGTCTATATGGCAATGGACGATCAACGATTCGAATTGCCCTGGTACGTTGATATCATGTTCCGCAACAAGGAAGCCAACAAAATATTCTCCGGTATTGCGCATCATTGGTACACGGATATTGGTTTCTCACCATTGAGATTAACTCAAACGCATAACAAACATCCGGATAAATTTCTACTTATGACCGAGGCGTGCTCAGGTGAGCATAATTAACTATTGCATCGTAACAATTAATGAATAATTACGTAAATGAACACTTACGGAGACATAATCCTACCGGAAAAATTAAAGAAATTAACATTGTTTTCATTTTACAGGTAGTTTCATCTGGGAAAAAGAAAAGGTAATATTAGGATCATGGACTCGAGGAGAAGACTATATGTTCGATATAATCGAGGTTTGTATGCGACAGATGAAATAATTCATGAAACTTGTAAAATTTTCGTCATTCGTCACACAAATGTTTTGATAGAATCTGTCGCACTGGGTAACCGGATGGATCGATTGGAATATCGTGCTCAATAAGACTGGTGGACCGAATTGGGCCCATAACTTTGTGGATTCACCTATTATCGCGATACCGGAAAAAGACGAGTTTTACAAGCAGCCAATGTTCTACGCGATGTCTCACTTCAGCAAATTCGTGCCACGCAATTCTTACAGGATCTTCTCTGAAGGCCCCAACGATCTGAACTCAAACCTTCAGTCAATAGCCTTTTCCACACCCGAAAACAAAACTGTGATTATAATCGCCAACAAGTTAGTAAAGAGCACGTACATCGCATATATGTTTTAAGAAATGATATATCTCTGATGTGCAATTTTTCGTTACAGAGGTGAAAATCCTATCGATATAACGGTGAAAGACAAAAATTTGCAGAAGGGCACGATGAAATTGAAGATACCCGCCAATTCTTTCAACACTCTTCTGTACTTAGAGCAGCAATAACTATCAAAAACTTGCATATATGGCGAATTGCAGATAAAGAAAATATTTATCGATATCATATATGCAAAGTTCTCAGTTTTTATTTCAAAAAATAACGAGATCATGTAGAAACTATGATTGTTGTACAAATCCGTCATACATAAATAAATCAAGAAGTCAACAATGACAGACAGATGCAACACATGTTATAGAGGATGTTCGCGTGAAAATTGCATTTTCTATAATTTAATCTCTTATATATTTATACGCTCAACATTATATACAATTTTAATCAGGATAATATGTTTTTTCCCATCGTCCAATCCTTTTCTTCTTGGGATTTTCCCGTAGACATTTTGGTATATATCGTGGCTTATGATCGTCCAATCGACGTTTCATTACGTCGATATCGAATTGCCACGGTTCTCGTCTTTTCTCCATCGGACGAGTTTTGAATCGAATCATATAGATCTTTTGCCAATCATAAATCTCCGGTATTCGCCTGAAGAAACATATAACATTGATATCGATAAATATAAATGTTCCTTTTACCATTATAGCATTTAAGTTAAAAATGTATAATGTACAAATATTAAAACAATGTTTAACATTAATACGCACTTGTGCCTCTTTCTGTTACACATGAGATGTTTATAATGTGTTTCTAACCAGTTTCGCTTTTCGTCATGTTCTATGTCGGCTATCACTTTCACCGATTCTCCTAGATAAGGTTTCAGATTTATACCTGATCTCTCCTCGGGAGCGTTCACGTAAAATTTGATCAAGGTCTTGAGAAGTTCTTCATTTAGACCGTGAACTTTTTCGTTCTCTATTTTATCAAACAACTTCATTGGCTTCGTAATCCAGCATATGTTACGTTTTGGATTGTCTTCTATATGGTCATTGTGTAATAATACAGTATTAAGCTGATAAACGAAGAATGACCACCACTTCCCATCTGTGATGACGGTTTGAGTGGTTAGCGGATACGTAAGCTCATTGAAAGTAGAAAAACCTAAAATTTTACAGTACAAATGGTAACGTGGTACAAAAAAATTGTACAAATATTCCATATATATGTATATATATATATATATATAAGACAATTTTAAGCAAAAAGGATACCTTGATAACAAGCTTGCGTTAATAACCAACTGTATGAGGCTAATATGGCCTGTACAGGAAGTACGTCAGAAATGTCGTTGTATTCTTTTGATCTGTCCTTCAAATACATGCACTTATGATAAGATAAAAATCCAAATTCGCTTTTGTCTCCAGGCCAGAATCCAGGTATATTGCTCAAATGTTGCCGACCAAATCTGTAACCTAACACTTGAGGAGAAAATTTGAACACAGGCACATCGAAAGCTGGATTCTCGCACTCGCTCAAAGGAATGATCTCTCTCAGTGGATGCTTGTATCTCAAGTGCATCATGGGTTTACCGTTATATTGAATAGGCACAGTCATCGGCTTGTCAATAGGATCATGAAAAAATTTGCTTTTTCTCCGCATTTGCTTTGCACATGAGGATGGTTCTACACCGCCTATAAACCAGGATGCTTCCAATCTTGGTTTCCAATCAACTTCCGCGTGCAGTAAATGCGGATATTTGGATGATAGATGCATGAGCATCGTTCTATGAATTCCCTGGATCAAATTATCGGATGAAATGTAAAACTTTGTCTTATTTTCAAGATTCTCATCATTTTCGTTCAATTCTATCCCATTTATGTTTATTTTTCTGTCTCTAATGTTCTGTCTTCTGTAACATAAAACGTTTGCTTTAAAAAAAAAGAAAAACAAAGTGCCATTTCATTCGTTTCTTCACGATATAAATAAATACGCATTATTTTGCGCCTAAAATATGCCAACCTTCTGCAATACACAAAAAGTATATTATTTTCCACATTACTTTTGATCTCCTGTACTATATCGTCCAACTGCTCGTTCGAAATTACATTGTTATAATAATCAGGCAAGCCAAACTCTTTCACAACATGTGTTCTTGTAATGTGTTGCGCGTATGTCAAAGAATTATATGGTATCTCTAGTTCGTTCAAGATCGTCGTTTTCCAACCATAATATCGTGGCATGTTTATCTTAAAGATCTTCTCCTCCACAGTTTCCAGATTCCTAATCTTGTTGCACAAAATCTGTATCTTCGTTTCTTGTATACCTTTACGGCTCAAGTCTTGGATAGGTGCATATAATTCTTGCGTATCTTCTATACCTTCATCTCTTCTAGCTTTCTCCGCTGCAGCATTCTCCCTAGTTACCAATTCTTCGTACGTAACGGTTTGTCCCCTGAACTTCTTCTGCTTGCCATAATTTGGCACATATTTAATAAGCGACAGCCTGCGAATTTGAACAAACATGTTTCTCGCCATGGTACCAGCCTGCATCTCGTAAGTTACGTGTCACCTAGTACCGATTACTGAACTAACTGCTCCGTTCCGCTCCAAGTGTTATGTTACGACCTAAAAATGTGCATTTTCAGTGATGAAAAATATATTTAACCCCGAGACTGCTTTTTATCACGTAAATTCTCAGTGCGACTGTGCGATTCGTACAGGTTATACGAGGTTATCACACAACTGAGATTGATCAGACTCACGAATCGATCGACTAAAACTGATCTTCCGAATTGATCGATCTCGGGCGACTCACATGACCGGTCAAATGGATTTCTTTGGAAATGCGATTTCTTTTTGTTTTTGTTACGAGTTCCAGAGCACGCGAGACTCGCAACAACTCAGCGATGCAGGTGCCGGACCCTCGCCATCGGCTTTGCGGCAGCACGAGAGATTCGCTGTACACTGCTGCCATCGCGGTGAGTGATTTTAATTAGAAGGACGAGCGATAGATGATAAGGGAGTAGGACGATCTTCCAGAAAACACGAAATATTTATTTAACTTGATAAAAAATGTGAAATACAGATTTAATACAGATAGAAAAGCCACTAGCTTGACGTACGATAATTTTGCGCCTATCCGTTAAACGGTCACGCGGTCTCCAAAGAAATTTCATTTCGCACGGATGACATTGGAGAGTAATGTTATTTCGCAGAAATAACCGATTAATAATTATGTCAAATCTCTATCCTCAACGATCTTGTAATCTCGGTTACAATTTAAATCCTGATAAATAAAAATTTCCTTTTCTAAGAGAGCAGTAATATTTCGTCCTTCTCCAGCGATTCTGAAGCGATATCAACGATGATAACGAGTTATCAAATTATCAAAAATAGAGATTCAAGAGAGAGAGAGAGAGAGAGAGAGAACATTATGAGATGTGCATGAGTAATCCAAGTGATATTTCGTAATTATTTCGTAATCGAGTTTCGCTAGCATATTTCCATCATCGTGGCTATTATTCCCCCCCCCCCCGCTCTCTCTCCCCCCCTCATTCCTCCTAATTATCTTTTAAATTTTTGTCGATAGTCGGTCATTTTACAGAATGTGACAGCCATATGGTGACAGCCAATTGAGAAATCAGGAGAAGAACGCGATAAGAACAGAGACGTAATATTATTTTATAATTTTTTGCCAAATTGAAAAATCTAAAGAATGCATCATTGTGCTTACACGTGGCAATATCAGCGAGCGCGGCTCGTAAATATTAATTCTCAATTATTTTAAAATTTAAATGAATCTTGGAAATGTTAAATATAAATCGTTAGATAACTATTATCATTAATGTATTATCGTAATCCTATTCTCCCACTTCACGACTGATCCCCATTCCGAATCACTGTCTCGCATATAGAGCACGTATTGGAAGAACCAGTTTCCGTTCGGCCGCGTGCGATCGCTACTCAGTGCAGGTTCGCTTCGTTCGATCGCTCGTTCATTTAAAACTTGGTCTCGTAGTTATTTAGCATATTTCTACATGAGGTCTAAAGGTCCGTACTGTTCCGAGATATCGCATTGTGTATAAACAGTGATAAGACTACTCGCGGTTACTCGACAACGTGCGCTTTCGTCAAGGCGGATATCATTGAAGAAATGCTCAGTCAGTTGACGCCACAGCTGCGAAACGCTGGCAAAAAGTTGCTGCTGAATCACATCAATGCTATCGACCGATGCAAGCATGTCAGAACGATACATTTCACGTATTTCCCGAGTCGGATGCCTACAGATGGTAAGTGGACTATCCTTTTGGAAATACGAGTTGATTTTGAACTACCATCCAAAGTCCGGTAAAAGCAGTCACGTATGCAAAGTTAATGCGCATAAAAATAAGATACAGCGTATAGAAACGCTTAAAGAAACGGAAAGTACTAAATTATGATTTATTATCATTGCATGATTTATCCGTACTCATTTATATCATCGATCATATACTTTAGGTGAGACTCAAGAGCTGAATATGTTCCAAGCTATAAACGAGGGACTCGCTCTCGCACTGGAAAACGATCCACGTACAGGTGAATACAGCTCGACATATTTGTTTAAAAAAAAGCGAACGTTAACAAACGTCTAGTGACAGACGTGCTAAAATTATTATGGTCTTACGACTATTTAATTTACAGACAAATTTTCCATCCTCCGATAAATCCATTCGGAATTCTTTCCGTGAGGATTCTCACGAATTTATTACTCGCTATCTTTTGCACTATAAACGAGGTATTCAAGGTATTTTATCGATAATCTTTCGTTGATAACTTTCAGTGATCTTCGGCGAGGACGTAGCCTTCGGAGGGGTGTTCCGTTGCACGATAAATTTAAAGGACCGTTTCGGATCCGACCGTGTCTTCAACACGCCTCTCTGCGAGCAAGGAATCGCTGGTTTTGGGATCGGTTTAGCCAACGCGGGAATATCGGCGATTGCCGAGATACAATTTGCGGATTACATATTTCCCGCTTTCGATCAGGTATCTCGTATGACTCGTATCGATAGAGCGAGTCAGGAATTAATCATCGCGAAGTCATCAACCAGTAAGTATCAACTCTGACTCTTTGACTGTTGGTTTCCGTAGTTGGTGAACGAAGCGGCCAAGATGAGATATCGAAGCGGCAGTATGTTCGATTGCGGTAAACTCACAGTTCGTGCACCTTGCGGGGCTGTTGGCCACGGTGGTCTCTATCATTCTCAATCTCCGGAGGCTTACTTTGCACATACTCCTGGCCTGAAGGTTAACAAACGTTCCATTTTTCCTTTCTCGTTTGTCGAATACGCAGGTATATGCCGTTCGTTTACCGTTCCTGACTGCGATTTACGATTCGATCCTGCCTCGATGGCACCTAAGGATCAAAAGCTTCCCGCGAAAGTAAAAACATAACTGTCGGCATTTAACGTTTATCTCTATTGCGCGGGCGAAGCGAGCAATCGAGTCATCGCTATCAGATTTTCATCATCGTCACGGACATTCCTCCCTGTATTCCGAGCCGCAGCCGCAGCTATGCAGTAGTTGTCAACTTTCTTCAACAAATTCCATGAATATTATACGACGCGTATGCTCTGAACGTATGCATGAAGAAAGTTTCGCTCACGCACGCGGATGTACGATCGCTGCATCGTACATCGCGATTACGCGAATGGAGCGCGTATCACGCCGGCATTTCCTAAAATCAATCTCGTCACGATCGTCCCGATTAGAAATTCGCGTAAAAGAGTTTCATGAAAAGGAATGAAAGAGCGCGCGTGTGTGTGTGTGTGTGTTTTAGATCGTGGTGCCTCGCGGAGCGGCACAAGCGAAAGGCTTGCTGCTGAGCTGTATAGAGGAACCAGATCCTTGCATCATGTTTGAACCGAAAATCTTATATCGCAAAGCGATCGATCAAGTACCCAAGGCACGTTACAAGATCGAGATCGGCAAGGGTGAGACCGTGAGAGAAGGTAAGAATTCCCTTGCGCGGATTAAGCTTCGTTATTCGCGAGAATTATGCGTATTCCCCATATGTGAGAAATGGCAGAAATTAAATGCGAAGTATTACGATTCGAGAATCGTAAAAGCTGTTTGCATCATTGGTGCGATTCCGAGTCCTCGCGAATATAATTTATCGAATGCAATCCCTCCGATTATCCAATTACCGAAGCGGAATGATGTTTTCGCCGACGACCGGTCTCGGAGCGGGATGCACGCCAAGAGGAATGCAGAACGCGTATCCGCGTTTATCGGTGTCGGTGCGATAACACGTCCATAGCTTTACACGAGTCTATAGTTGCAGTGCATACATGTGGCCGATTGTCGCGTAGGTGATGCCGTAACGCTCGTAGGCTGGGGTACTCAGGTGCACGTATTGCTGGAAGTGGCCGACCTGGTGCAGGAGAAGCTCAACGTATCCTGCGAGGTGATAGACCTCGTTTCCATCCTACCTTGGGACGCGGAACTTGTGTGCAAGGTGGGCAATCTCATTTCGCGATCTCCCTCTTCTCCGTTCTCCGTTCGCAACCTTCTCTTTGAGTCCTCGCCGCGAAAACGCTCGCGGCGGGAAGGACATATCCTTCCTTTATCTTGTCTTTATCTTATCCGTTCCTCGTTATATCGTGATAACGCGTCGCGATTCGCGAAAACGCGACTTTCTTCTAGCCGATGCCGAATTTCAAGGTCCGTACAATCGACGTTTCTTTCTCTTCTCTCTGTTGCCTTTTTCTTTTTTCGTTTTGTTTCAAGGTTTCAAGGTACGTACATTCCGAAGTGCACAGATTCTGTTTGCGAAGGATGATCAGATTAACACCTACATGAGACACAAAAGACTCGTAGCCACGATATCTCTCTCTCTCTCTCTCTCTCTCTCTCTCTCTCTCGCGTGTTATTCGCGTTCCCCGTTTACGGAGAATAAGAGAATAATCGAGAGTCGTACTTGGCTCGTACTTCTGTTCCGATCCGAGGGCGAGGATCCGATATTGCCGCTATTGTTCGATCTATGCCGATCAATGTTCGATGTCGATGATCGACGATGGAAACGGATGTTCAATCGCTGCACCCAATGATGTGGAATGAAAAATAGTCGAGAGCGAAGCCAGCTCGTTTGTTTCTTCGGGTCTTACGATAGCACGGATTTCCATAGACGCTAATATCGCGTTGATTTATGCTAATCGATCTACGGTCGCTTAATGATATGCCGATCGTACGGTATGCACTCTCGTGGCTTACAAACCGCCGTGATATTATATATGCCGTGAGTGCACACCATGTGAGCGTAATTGGAAACCCGTTTTGCTGCAATTTCGATACAGTCGCGGATTCGCTGTCTTGTCAGCCAGCCGATGTTCAGCCGGCGAAACGCGAAAGACGGTTTCGCAAGGAGACGACCGCTCGCGGAACGAAATCCCGACACGTCGCTTCGCCGGGAATCAAGCTCCGCGCGTTGATTCGCGCGTACTGCCGTATGGAAACTGCCGTTCGTAAACTGTCGCGTCCGTTGGAATGCCAAAGGAGAGCACTTTCGATGTACTTAACGCTGCAGCTGATTCATATAGAACGATGTCAGCGAGCGAGCGAATGGCTTATCGTCGCATCGTTACGTTAACGTTGAGCGCGATAAAAATATTTCTTTTCGCGCAGCGACATTGACGCACGTAAAGTTATCATCATAAATGTCTGCATGTCTGCGGATACATCGGTAACGAAAGACTGCATAATTCCTGGAAGTGGCAGAAAAGATCAATACGAATCGAAAATGTCATACAAACCTGTATCCGACCTGTTCGCTCACCTGTCCTTACCTTTGTTAACGATTTGCAACAGGACATAGGTACACGTAACGTACAGGTAACGTGTCTACGTCCCGATTACCGAGCGATTCCATCCGCGTGCGTTTCCATCGTCGATTACATGTAGACCTGCATTTGATAGCCATTGCAAAACGGCTCATGCCGTTGTCGCGGCATTAATGTTCTCACTTAGCATCGACCGTTTATAAGTTATTATTACATCGCAAAACGCGCGCGCGCACAAATGCACGGGACGGGGCATAAATCATGCATGAATTGATCTTGGCCAGCTTACGATATAAATTACTGTGTATACATTGATATGTGTGTACATGTTGCAGTCGGCGAGGAAAACTGGACGCGTTATTATCGCCCACGAAGCGCCGATGACGAACGGATTCGGGGCAGAAATAGCCGCCACCGTGCAGGTAATGCAGGTGCTCTTATGAGCGAAATTTCTATTCGATCGAAAGGATACGGAGATACGATGCGGAGAAACGTAACGCGCAATAACCAGATACGCGTGCAGATTTATCGCGCGACCTTAATATACGAGCTAACGCCAAGTCTCGAGTCCCGGGATACGTCTTGATGCCCGAGATACGTCGACATTGGAGATATAATCTCACGCGGGAGGATAATATTATACGTATACACAGAGATGCGTTTATGGAAACCGCTTCTTAAAGTAGCCGATGAATCGATTACTCGTTAATCTTCTCACGTTTCGTTAGAATCGATCAACCGATTAATCGCGACTGATCCATCGCGCGAGATCAATCAACAAAATGATCGAGGCAAAACTACAATTAGGAAAGTAATCATAAATTAACTGCATCTTCTTTATGATACACTTTTCTATGACACACACCAGGCAGAGTGCTTCTTGTACTTGGAGGCACCGGTTCAAAGGGTCACGGGCTGGGACTGTCCTTTCCCGCACATCTTCGAGCCGTTCTATCTGCCGGACAAGTGGCGTTGTTTCGCGGCTGTACGAGATATCCTCAAGTATTAAAGATACAAAGTACAAATCAAGTAAGACGCTACGGTAAGGACTCGTTGCGGTGCCTCAGAGAGACGATAGAATTTGACTGAAAAATTACCTTTATATGTAACCTTTGTACGTTATTAATTTCTTACGTTCTCTACGTATTGACATCTATTTTTATTCCATCGCACATTTCTACTACGCTTTGTTCCTATCAGTTGTATCGATTGTAAATGCTGTATACATATATATATATATATATACATACATACAGACATACATACGACACACATATACGATGAATGAAACGTTTTCTTTTCCATCGCAAGATTCGTCGTGCGAAAATCCTAACGATTTATCCATCGCATTTGAAATCGCGCGTGCAAGTCTCGGTCCTTGACTCAATTTATCGCACGACCCATATAAATCCTTCTTCCCTGTCTAAATTAATAACGCGAAAGATGACACAGATCGTCGCCGGCGGCAATAACGAGTCGCTCGACGAAGGCGTCACGGATATTCGCAAGCAGACTGAATCGTTTACGTGTCTTTCTTTTCATCAATAATCTGTGTCAAGTCCTTCTTTAATAATAAAACTGCGTAGTGCGTACTTGTACGCGCTATGGCAACGCAATATTTCAATCAAGGTTTCGCGAGTCTCCAGATACTGTCCTTTCTAGTTTAAACCTTTATATCGCCATGCCGAAGGGGACATAAATCTTCAATTCAGCTGAAACGAAGTCATCAGAAAGGGAAAGAGAAGCCGAAGCTGCTTGAAATTCGAGAGTAAAATACAAAGTCATTCAACTGGCAATAAAACGACAATGAGAAGTTACGGCGTATTTTTTTGTCGATAGATTTAAGCGCGATCATTTAAAGTATTTTAAAACGAAAAGTCTACATACAGAAAGACATACAATCGCGATAAATCTACACTCGTTGAATCTCGCGTTCAGAATTAGTACATTTCGGTAGGAGACGTGTCGATCGAGAGAAACGCCGCACAAATTTATCGCTGAGAGAATTTACGTTGAGAGAAAAAAGAAAAAAGAAAAAGGAGAAAAGAAAGAAGAAGGAAAAAAGAAAAAGACAAAATAGAATTAAGGAGAAGGAAGCGTGTGCTGGAAGTGCGCGCTCGTGGCATATTTTGTAATTTGAAAGGGAAACCACATTCTTCCACTGTATATTATGATACGTGAAAGTTGGCAGTCGTTATACACAGACGGGGCTCAATGGGAGAAAGAGAAAGAGAGAGAGAGAGAGAGAGAGAGAGGGAAAATGCTTAAGGAGGGAGGGAGAGATTTGTTAGCAGCGGAGAGGAGGTGGAGAGCCAGTCGCCGCAAAGTATAGACTATATCGAAGGTCGACAAGTTACTTTTTATTAGTCGATTTTTGCGAGAATAGTGCAACGGCTTTTACGCGTTGCGTATAACGCCGACGCCGACGCGTATTATATCGCGGAGGGATTTTTCTTACCGATTCGCGCGCGTTTGTCATTGCGCGGACTGATTGCTCCTTTCCAACATAGAGGAGAGAATCCTGCATGCGGCGACTACGATTCTACGTGAAAATGCAACTTAATTCTTGTTTGTTTTCGCTCTTTGATCGATCGAACCTTCCTGCATTCCTCGATGACACGCGAGTGTCGGAGAAAGATTTCTTCGGGAGTAAAATTAAGCATTGATTTATTACGCTGATTTATTATGCCACAGCGACACAGAGTCATATATCTACGGCAACGGAACGAGATAGATGGTGATGAAAGCTTTGATCAAATATTACATATTTGCTGATAATTTCAAAATTAACAGCTGTCTCTATCTTGAATAATCACAGCTTGCCGACGCCACTTAAGTGGATGAAATTATGCTAACGTCTCGAGATGATCGTCGTAATATTTCATGCAGCTCTTAAAATTAATAACGAATAATTTTAATTCGCGGCATCAATCGCGAACGCACGGCAGCAGAAAAAATTAATTTCAAGTAGGGAACGCGATCAGATAGCAGTTAACCATTATCGATTTAATACGCATTCAGCGGAAACGCCCTTGGAAATTATTCTTGCAACTCTTAATATCCAGAAAATCGCGATATCGGACCGATATTATTACGCTACGGGTCAGGAGGAAGAAGAATGCATAATGCAGGATATCATTTTGCATAATCGTCGCGCGCAAGAGATAACTCCATGATCGAGCGCAACGTTCTTGGTGCGAATGTTTAGCAGAGAAACGCGAGATTGCAGAATTAACCGTTCCATTAGCATAGAATTCACATAATTCCATGCGTTACACGTCACGCGAGCGTTCGTCTCGCGTGTATTTATATCGTTCTTAAAGTACAACGCAATTGTAGCGCAGCAACAAGGGCTTCTTCCTTGTGAGTACGAGTGCGCGATGCAACAAAGCGCGCCGTTCTACTGACGCGTGCGTCAGTGTAGTGCTAAATTTATTATAATTATGATTAAGTATCGGGCAGTTGCGTTTATCATGTCGTCATAACGACCTGACTCCAACAACAATCGATAAATAATACGAGAGATATGTATCTCTGGGCTAAAGTTATGCCATGCAACGAAAGACACGCAGCGAGAACCGGCGAGAGCCAGCATTGACGAAAATGCAAAGGGGAGGAGAGTTTTGGGAATGCTTAATGCCGAAAATAATCATCAAACGAGATTGCCCAATCGATAGTGTCGAGTTTCCGTGACATTGTGCAGTCGTGATCTTTGATCGATTACAAAATTCATTCGCGCGGATACAATATCCTTGTATCTCAAGATATCTTTTTTCTGGAAAAAATATCAGAATCCTTTGCGCATAATTAGACGCTTAAATGTTCGAGGAACAGCAATTTCACAATTCAATATATCGTTGCGGTTTCGCACGTGTATGATTTCATGGTCAATCATGGTGAATGTGCACCCGTTCACTCCAGCCATGCGTTTCTCGCAAAAATCGCAACGATTGGACACGCGTACATATCTATACAGAGAGAGAAAGAGAGAGAGAGAGAGAGAGAGAGAGAGAGAGAGAGAGAGAGAGAGAGAGAGAGAGAGAGAGACTATGATGATGTAATAATAAGTATACTGACGAACAAGACGATAAATTAATCGTTAATCTATATCTATATCTATATCTATACCTAATTATCTTTAATGCACACGCGAACGCGTAATTAATCGGAGCACTGCGTTCGCAAGTTATGTATCGCTCCAGCAAACATACTCGTAAATTTTCGAATTTCAAAAAGCAATGTATCAAGAATGTAAAGAGAAATCTCTCTGAGATTTAGAAACTGTTATAAAATTATCACGTATCTAGCTATGGAGCGGAAAACTCGCAGACGAGAAGAGAGGAGAATGTTCTCTGAGATAGACAAGAATCGGCGGTATCCAAACGCATGTAAAATCGGGATCATTTCGCCACGTAACGCGAGATGGACGTTTTTAACGTTCGCAGTTCGTTGCCTGTGAGAATTAAAGGTTGTTGACTCACGCGGATAGAACGTAAGGCAAGGCAGAGAGCCGATGCAGGTGCGGCATCGCGTCTTCCTCCACGAGTTCTCGTCTCGTCTCATCCCAATCGGTCGCTTTTACTGCAAATTGCTTCCTCGACATGATGCGGTACATACTTATGCACACCTAACGTAACCGACTCGTGCTCATTAGGAAAAACGAAGAAAAAGCGGCCGATACACGCGATGTGCGCCAACGCGGTCAGCTCGATGCATTCGCACGCGGCGCGCGCGCAAGAGAGAGAGAGAGAGAGAGAGAGAGAGAGAGAGAGAGGCGGGAGAAGCGAGACGCGGTGATTATTGTGTCATACATTCTTCTTCAAGAAAGCGGTAAATTAATTCGCTTTATATTCATCGGCCAATCTTCACCGATCGTCCGAATTATGCTGTTTCTGACGCGTTGCGATTCCCGAGAAAGCGCGCAACACTCGCGCCGATTGATTATCGTTCGTTGATATAATTATTGGTTCTATCGGTTCCGATCGGGTTCGATTAAAGTCTTTCTACCGATATCGGGTATATCGTTAGCTTGCGAAGATAATTAGATCGCAAGAATGGAACAATACGGATTGAATGCATTCATTCGAGATAAGACGCAATAGTTTTATCGCGAGCGATGAGAGAGAGAGAGAGAGAGGGAGGGACCGCAATAAATACATCCGTGCACAAATATCTTTAATAGTGCTATCGATTCCCGTCCTGGAATCTGATCGCGCCGATAGAATTCATCGCTATCACACTGTCGAATAGTTAAATGCAATAAACGGCACATTGCGATGAGGCAAATGCGCAGATCATTACGTTGCTCGAAACGGCTGTTCGAAACGAAAGTTAATTGTCTGCAAACGATCTGTCGACAAAACCATTTGCGAATCTAATCAACGTTTAACGCAATTATGTATATACTTGCGCGTTATTATCTTCGATAATAATACAATGTAATGCAATGCAATGCAACGCAACGCAGCGCAACGCTGGCGCGCATTATATACAAGGAAAAAAAAGAGAAAAAAAGAAAGAAAAAAGAAAAAGAAAGAAAGAAATACCGAGGAGTTTCTAGAGCGTGGAAATATTAATTAGGCATTGTAGAAAAAGTGCGCGAGTACCTGCGCTAGGAAAGGCACGACGAAAAGTTCCTGCCCGTTTTCGACGGGCGAACGATTAACGCGATCCCCCATTTTTTCTACGATTCCTCTTTTCCGTATTTAATCGCGCGTTAATTTTCGTCGTCTGTAAATGGAGGGAAAGAAATCCCAAGGGAAGTTTGACTTTAAATATTCGGTGACAATCCGAATAAGATTTCAATCTTTGTGCATCGAATGTCGCATTGCAGCTTGTATCTGGGATTAGAGTCAACTTGATTGTTTCTGGAAATAATATCAAGTCGGGAAGCAATGTCTGGCGTGAGGTACGATGAAATTTATGAAAGTTATAACCTTATTTTATTTTTGTTCCGATAAAAGGATTGATCATGCACTCATCAAGAGAATATTTTATACAATTATTCGATGCTTGCTGATTACATTAGTTAATCGTCGCTTCAGGATTCCGTGATGTTTAATCTCATGAGATAATTAGAGGCATTTTGCTCGAACCGTTTCAAATGTTATCGATTTGATGCGGGTTATTTCTCAGAAATACATTCTCCAAAGGCAACGATTGTTGAAACATAAATCTTGCTGCAGAAACAGATAAGATTAATCGGGATTATCTAAAGTGCAGAAAAAAAATGCGGAAAAGAGAGAGAGAAAGACGAAGAACGAGATTTCAATTCCTCGTTTATATCTTATTCGCTATAACAGAATCTAATTTATATATACATATATATATTTATATATATATATCTCTCTCTCTCTTTATTAAATTTTACATACTCGATCTTTACGAGCAATTGCTCAATCTATTATTCCGTAGTTCGACGTTGGATCTAATGATTAAAACATACCGTTGTTAATCAAACAATGAAATGTCTATCTAAACTATCTTACTCAGCTAATGCAGCTGTCAATAATCGACATTTAATAGCACTCACCACTTAAGAATCGATCGAGATATCGTTCCGAACTTACGAGATCACGGCATTGCCAGCGCGAGTTGCGCGCGAAGCGCAGCTGATTTCAGATCGCAGCTACGTTCATTCGCTACGGTGATCGTAGCGATCGAGGTATCGAAAATGGGCGAGCAGAGTTCGCGAACGCGGCGATCGCGGTAGTCCGAAGCCGCGGGACGGACACGAGCGTGTCTCTCTCTCTCTCTCCCTCYYTCCCTCCCTCCCTCCCCCCGTCTCTCTCTCTCTCTCTCTCTCTCGCGCGAGAGAGAGAACGAGAGGAGCCGAGGAGCCAAAGTTTTGGCGAGAAGCGCGAAAGCTCATCCGATGGCGTCAGCGCATTCCGTGGCTAGTTAATCGCGGGTGAGCCAACCGTTTCGTTGCCGTGTCGGTCGCTCTTGGCTCGACGATGACGATGCTCGCGATACCGAAAACGTCGCCGCAACGACGATACGGCGGCGGCGACGGCAGCGACAGCGGCAGCGATGACGATGACAATGACGACAGTGCAAGCTCTCGGGCGATTTCGGCAGACGGACAAGCGCGGAGCGGCGGGGCAATGCGGGCAAAGAGGAAGGGGCTGTTGTTCGGTATTCGTTCGAGTGGGGGCGGCAAGGAGCCGGAACGAGTCGAGGCGATGAGATCGTCGCAGTGTCGAACCCCGTCGTTCGCCTCGTGTCGTCGTTGATTTCCCGCATCGTCCTCTCCGTGTTCCTTCGCGTCCGCGTATCGCGCAGCGCCTCTAATCGTGTCCAACTTCACACCGACGCCGTCGACGTCGTCGCCGCCATTTCTGCCGCTGTGCAGTTCGCGTAAGGTGTTGCTCTGGGACGCGCGCGCGCGCGCGTGTGCCTCTGTGCCTCCCACGACCTCTTTGTGCTCTCTATCATCCGGCTTTCTCGCCGACGAGTACTCGGCGAATCCGTCATCCGTCATCCGTATCGAGCCACGTGACTGCCGACGCTCGCGTGTCGCGCGCGTCAACCAGGTGCTCTCTCTCTCTCTCTCTCTCTCTCTCTGTTTTTCTTCTTCCTTTTCTTTTTCTTCTTCTTCTTCTCTCTGTCTATATCTCGCGCGGACCGAATTCGGAACTCTGTTCGTGCCGCGCTCACCGTCATCACCGCCAGCATCGCCTCCTTGTACGGATCTCTCCGCGATCCTCGCCGCGTCGGCGAATCGATCCGTCGGCTCTCCACAAGGGAGAAGAAGCTCGCGTTCGCGGCTGACGGAAGAGGAGAAGCCCGCGGAGCAACCGTGCCTACAGCAATCATGGAGGACGCTATCATCCGCAACGACGCCCTGCGCTCGTCGAAACGGGAGATCCAGCGAGTCGAGGTTCGATCCAGCGTCGCGAGAGACGACCCGGCGTTCACCGATCCCGCGCCGCTCTCAGTACCGTTGATGCAGGTGAGTAACCGAGCGCGCTTACGTAACGCGCGCGGATCTCGAAACGTCCGCGATTCGCGTACTTTGCTAGAGGCGCCGCGCCGAGGGGCTGGTCGCCAACGGCGGAGTCGTTCAACCCTCTCCCGAGTCGCGACGGAGGTCGATACCTCCTCCCCTCCCCCCGAGTCGAGTCGAGTCGAGTCGAGTCGAGTCGAGTCGAGTCGAGTCGATCGATCGATCGCGATCAATCCCGACACTCGTCTCAAAAGCAGCATTTCTTCCATTGTATTGTTTACTCGCTCTTTGTCCTTCGCGTACCTGCTCGCGTCCTACATCGACTTTATGATACAAGCACTTATTGCGCCGTATCGATCGAATCGCGCGAATTACGCGCGAGCATGACGCGTGTGACGGCGGGCCGGCGACTTCTCTTCTCGCGTGGCCTTGGCTCTTTCCTCCGAAATAACGCGCAAGCTAGCCGAGTGTGTGTGTCGAGTGTGTCGAGTGGTCAACCGTGACCAGCGTCCCTTAACCCGTTATTTAACGTCACGTCGCGATGATCGATCGGTGCTCTTTTGGGTTAAGGCAATCGCGGAAGAGAATCGCGGAGAAACCGTAACGCGCATTGAGGTATCGAGCGATTAAACGAGCGATTGATATCCTTAATCCGTCCGGCTGTGCAGTCTCCGAGAAGGAATGCATTACGATTTTGAATTTCACGTTTCACGCGCGCCGAATGTCGAATGCGCGTCGTCGAACCGTCCGGTCTCACGTGAAATCGGAAGATCGCGGCTGTACTCGAAGCGATCGAAGATCGTTGACCTCCGTCCGAGTTAATTAACTCGATTGCACGCGCGCGCGCGCGCAATATATCGAATCTAACGAATCTCCCCGAGTATAATTAGCGATGCGTCCGATGCTCTCTTCGTCGTCGTCGTCGTCGTGCTCGCTCGAGCAACATTAATCTCGCTAAATGCTGATTCGTCGATTCTACTTTTTACATAAAAGCGCGAGATATCGCGATTCGTCGATTCGTCGCCGATTCCAATTTCGATCGATCGATATGCGCGCAGTGGGCGGAGTCCCGCTTTTAAATGCCGCTTTCCGCTATTAGGTGCGCGCGCGCACGTATCGATCGCAATCGCGATCGCGATTCGATCGGCGCGAGAAGGGCGGCGAATGGAAAGCGAGAGAATTTATAAGGAACGACACTTATTAAATTAACATAACGGGTGCCGAGCAGCCGATCGGCATTGGCCAATCGGCGCCCCGGTATGTATTAATTTGCCGGATACCGTTTCATTGAAAGGCGATCACGTGGCCCGTCACGCGGCAATTGTTGGGCTCGCCGCGGGACGTGCCTCGGTTTTTCCCTCGAATCGCGTGTATATCGAATCGCGCCGTTTATCAAATTCGCCCGATCGTTTGCACGAGCGTGGATGAACGTTTTACGGCACGTCGCGTTGTTTATTGCTTATCGTTTATTGATTCCCGTCGCGAAATCGATGCCGCGCGTGCACTTTAGCCATTGTGCCCGCGTGACACGTGTCGGCCGAGTGAAATCGCTGCTTTTCCACTTGGACGTATAAGTATATTTAGAGCATATGGTTTTTGCGGCCAAGTTTACGTAACGAGATAAACACCGCGATCGCGCGTGTTGCCTCTTACTTTTCTTTTTTCCTTTTTCTTTTCCTTTTTCTTTTTCTTTTTCTTTTTCTTTTTCTTTCTCTTTTTCTTTTTCTTTTTCTTTTTTTCTTTTCGCGCCGAATGCAACATGAAAATGCAAAAATCGATGAGTAATGGTCCTGCTCGCCCTCTTTATCTCCCTTTTCTCTCTCTTTTTTTTTTCTTTTCTTTTTCCTCTTGCATGCGAACCTTTTGCAGGACGAACGAACCAACAACTGAACGAACGAACGAACGAACGAACGAATAAACGAATAAACGAACGACTTGCTTCTCTTTCCGCCTCTTCGTCGCGACGATAAAAGCGTTACGCAATGCGTTACGAGTCGTGCTTGAGAACGATATCGACATCATAATTTCGTACGTTCTGAAAATTTCAGCGCATGGCATCTGGTGAAAATAATATTGTTAACTCGCTCACGAGCGATAAGATAATTACTTGCGTAGTCGGAAAAAGAGTCTAATTAACGTCATATATCATCCGCACTCTGGACAACGAGCGTCGACGAGTTAAATCGAAACAACGAGCCGATAATTTCTAATAATTTAACTTCAATTTAAGCATACCTTTAATAATAAGCAGGGAATCGATGGGAGAGAGAAAGAGAAAGAGAGAGGTGATTATCTCAAAGTGAAAGGTGATACGCGGTTACGAGGACAGCCACTGCTCGGGACTGGCCGCTTTCGATCAAAGTTTGGGAGCGCAAAAGTTGTTGAGCGGTTACGGGATTCGACTCATTAACGAGTAATTAATAACAAGTCTGCGAGTTTCCTCCTTTTCGCGTAAATGTCTCTCCATTGTTTCGCGTCGTCGGGAAGCGATCAAGTTCTCGACGCTCCCGCACCCACGCCGCCTCCCAGTGTTCCAGAAGCGATCATTTGCGTCTTGACGTCATCCTGTCGCCTCCTACATCCTCCGAACGCGACGAGATCGCTCCTGGAGCAATGGCACGGTTATCGATTGGACGCGAGACGTAGCGCGGCACGATAAGTGCAGCGCGGTGCTTACAGCGCTCGGGAAATATCGATATCTCGTGCACTCGATACCGAGAGCCAAACGTTTTCGATTTCGCCGAGAAGACCGCACTTGAAGCGCTCGCGAAAGTCGAGAGACAATTATTTTTGGCAGACGCGATCGATGACGTTTCGCCGTGTGTACGTATACGTGTGCACTCGTAATTAGCCTATTTCTCTTGATTAATTTGTTTTTTTCCTTATCGCCCGAATCTGCTGAAAAGTACGTTCGCGTTCTTTGGCGCCAAGTGGCTGAATATTATTACGGATCAATATTTCGCAAACGCATCAATGTCTCTCGTTAAACTTGCGTCGCCCCCTAATGATTACGTGCCAAACATGTTTATGCGTATTACGTAATATCGAAATTCTTTGGCGATTCGTGCGAATGGCGCGAATCAGTCGGCAAAAGGAGGAGCGGACAATCGACTCGCGCAGCGCGGCAAATAAGATTACTCTCCGATTATTGGAATCCGGGGCTTTCGAAATTCGTTCCGAAGGCGTTTTTTAAACCGACCGTGTGTGACAATAACTCGTGACAATAACAGCAAACAGGCATCATCATTCTTTCAAAGATACGGCGGGCAAAATTTTTATCCAGGCGTGTAAGCGCGCTGACGATCGATCGACCGGTGGATTTAGATGAAACTCGCGTCACTACTCGCTGAGCTCGTAATTAATTTCAGCTCGCGTGCGGAATTTCCTACGTTTGATAATGTCTTCTGCAAATAACACAAGTACACGTCGATGAAACACGTTATCGTCGAGATCTCGTCTTGGAAGAGCATTCCTTCTCTTCGTGCTTTTACGTCGCGAACGCGTCTATCGGCGAGAAATCTTTCGCGTTCTGAGGAGATTACATCGAGATTGAATTATGCAGTCGCTCATTATCGATAGGAAATTTATCAGCTACACGCTCGGCATAAGGAATCTATTTCAAAATGCCGCTTGAGGTCAAGTTACAACAGCTCCAGATTTTCCTAATGTTGAACGCGCCGCGCGTTCGTATTTTTTGCCGATGTTGTTCTAGCCGTGAGATTCTAATGTGAGATATTACAGATACACATACACGCACACGGACAGAGATACACACACACACACACACACACACGCATGCACGCACGCTTCTCTAGATCGTTGCCAACCCGACAGCGGCGTCTCTTATTTACCCGAAATACCAGAAGAAGGTCGCGACTATAGTGTCGCGAAAACGAAATGAGAATCGACTAACGGTATCCCCGCCCCCCTCTCTCTCTCTCTCTCTCTCTCTCTCTCTCTCTCTCTCTCTCTTGCTCGAAAGGTTAATGCGTTAAAGATCACGCGTACGCCGGACGAAAGCGCTCGCTACGTAGAGACGATGTGCTTTCGGTTGACCTACTATAGCAATTAATCTTGCCAGACGTAAGCCGCTCCGACCGGCTGATGTATGACGTGCGTAGCAAAAGGCGATTCCCCGATTCGTACAGTTGGATCGTAGCCGTGACGATGACGTATCCAAGCACACGCATACACACATACACACACAGGGAGAGAGAGAGAGCGAGAGAGAGAGGTCGATAGACCACGGAAAGAACACGCCAATGCATTCGTCCATGAATGCCAATCTCCGATCGCGGCACTTTATCGGGAATCGGCAACGCCGTATCGCCCGATCGGAGCCGACTTTTAATGGCAGCTCGAATCACAAGTAATTATTCGCGACTAATTACATAGCGGCGATCCGGTTCCCGCGAACGGATTTCATGAATTCGTCGTTTACGACGTCAAGCCCGATGTACGATATACGTACGACGTATTAAATCATTGCGTCTGCAACTTTCCTGACGAGCGACGGCGATTAAGAGCTTGCGAGAGGAAAACGATCATCTCGTCTCGCTTGGCATTTTCCGAGAAACGGGCTTCATTCTTTCTCTCTCTCTCTCTCTCTCTCTCTCTCTCTCTCTCTCTCTCTCTCTCTTCTGTTTAGCTTAAACTCGCGTATTTTGATGCGCCGTATACATTTTGCTTTACGACTTTCTCATTACGTCGTACCGCTGATAACGCAACCGTTGCTTATCGTATTTTGAGCATACGCAGTTGAATATACATCGCATGAGCGGCATTATCTCTCGAAGGATAATTAAGCGAGCTTGTTTGTTTGATTGAAAGATTCGCGCGTACGACTAGAGCTTAAACTTCTATTATAAATACGCAATGCAGATTTCTTGTTATCGCGGCTCGATAATCTGCTCATAACAGTTTATCTTTATGTAAATTATTTTTCAAGAATACTCGAGCGAATCGCGAAACCGCCGGCCATTTGGATCTCCTTAATTTAGCCGTTGTTTCTCCTTTTTTGGAGAAATGTTTTCAACGATCAAGGATACCTCGTAGATTCTACCTCACGGAGATCATTCCGATGAATTCTGCGGGGATATTTCTCACACGCGGAACAAAGATCTTTTATTTATTCAATTATTACCTCGAAGTAATAAGTAACGATCGATATAAAATTGTTCATTTTTGATGAGAAATCAAAGTCGAGCATCCAAAGAGAGCAAGAATGACACTGAATTTCAGACTTGACGCGAGAGACCCCGCGATGAAGATAAAACGCGCAGATCTGCTAGCGGTAATTCGACGTAAGAAAAATTTACGCACGTGCTGCGTCGTTAGCACAGCGATAACGGACGGAGGAATAGAATCGTGCATATGCAAACACCATAAATAACGCTTATCGGCTTGGTTATGACGTAACAACAACACAATTAAGCTTTCTGGTGATAATATATCGCTTCCGACTTAAAAATTACTTATCGACGTCGCGATGCGATCGACATACGCGCAGCCTTCGTTCTCGCGGAATTGAAATTCGACCCGAGGCCTCCGCGTACCGGAAATACTCTCGCTTACCCCGATATTATCGATTCAGAGGCGAAACGCCTCTCGCCGGAAAGGTGTCACTATCGGAAGTCGGACGACATCTCCCAGTGAAAGCTCGCTCGCGACATTCCGGCGCGGATACCGTAATCGGCCGCGCAAAATAACCACGCGCGCGCGCGCGCGCGCGCGGTCTCTTGTTGCTCTCCTTTTTCTTGCATCATCGGGCCGTCACGGGCAGATTGTCTCTCGTAAAGAAACAGAGAGTCAACATGGAGTTTGACGACGCGCTCATTCAGATCCAGAGCCTTAAATAGGATCCGGTTTCGTCGATGGAGCTGAAAATCGACGCGCGAGAGTAACGAGCGCCCACGTTTTCGTTTTCACCGCGTCATTTGCGGGATTAAATTCGCGAACGTGTTCTTTATCGCGTTCTTTATCGCGGAATTTAATAATCGACAAGCGATAATTACAGATATCGATAGGCTAGGATTAATAAAATCCCGTCGATGTAATCGCATTAAGTAATCGCTTCCACGTATGCGTGTACGTATGCGGCTGCAACCTTTAAATTCGATTCGGTCGAATTACACGGAACGGGTTTACGAAGCATGCGCGATTCGCGAACGAGGAACGATTATTAGCGTGTCGTTATTTTTATTAGCTGGCCTGCCGCGAGCATCTGCTTCGGCTGCTTTGGACGATACGCTTCTTCCGGAAAAAGGAAAAAGATGAAGAATGCAAGAGTCTGTTACGTCGAAGAATGGCAGCCGGATGCGCGAGCGGACCGACGTTATTCGTTGCAGCGTGATTGTCAAGTACCGTGAAGAACGTTAAGTGGATAGAAAAATACCACCGTGACGTCACATGGCGGCACGCTACTACGGATCGTCGTCCATACGAGCCGCGAGGTGCGGCTAAAACGAACGCTTGAACTTTACGCGGCGTTATTGGCCGCCCGCGAACTTTTGCACCCGTACTTTTAATCAGGCCCGGCGGCCGCAGATTATCGCGCCGCGTTCAATTTAGCGTAAATGCGAGATGGAATTTCCACGTGAGCGATAAACGCGTCGCGATAAGGATGAGATCGACCAAGTTCCGTTCGGAGCGCGCGACCCGATGGAGAGGACGACCCGATGGAATGCTCGTGATAGCTGGCGTAGCTGGCATGCAAATTCTTCATCCTTTGGCGTGCGAAACGCTGGAGGGTAGCCTTGCGTAAACGGGGAGAAACCGTTCGACGTGGCGTTGCCGATACGAGCATTATCACGCTACTAGCATCGGCAGACACGGATGATGCTTACGACATAATAACGCGTGCTCCGCGCGCGGTTATTTTGCGCGGAGCGCTTTTGCAGATCGCGCTTCGATCTGGCAGAGTGATGTACAAGATCCACGCACCGAGCACCTCGAGCACATTTCTAAACTAATAAACTCTTCGTAAACACTTCTCGATAAACTCTAATGTCTTGGCAAACTGTACGCGGCGGCACAATGCGCGCCTTGTTATCCAATTTGCTAATGATTAGCTCGCCAGTTAATGCGATAAGAAGTGTCAAGCGATAAGAATCATTATTTGAGATACATTGGAATTGGAATTGGAATTGAAAGAAAACTCGGAAGACATGGTCTTTTGTAAGGTCTTCCTTGAGAGAAAAAAGAAAGACGCAATGAACGTTATGTAATATTGCTCTTTCTTTCTTTTTTCTTTCTGACTTTTCTCCGATGCGAAACCGACGACGGTGACTCACGATTTCTGACTAACGAATTTGCGCTTTCTCGAGCTTTATCGCGCATGCCGCGAAGATTCCTTTGTCCAAATCGCCGTTTCGATCGCCGTATTATTTTAGCTGTCCTGTCTACATGTCACCATGATCAGATTACTGCATCCGCGAGATAAATCTTATCCGAGTCGAGGAATATCGGAGCCATTAATCGAGACATTGCCGTTAATTAGATTTTTTAGGGAACGGCGATTACTGGACAAGAATCTCCTTCCTCCTTCGAGCGTTGTTATATCGTCACGAGTATCGCGATTCCATCGTGGAAGCGTTTCAGAGTGCCGGAAAAGTGGCCGATTCGAATTTCTCGCCTTTTACTTTGCTTACTTTCGCGCGTGCACGCGTGCACGCAAGATGAAGATGCGTGTCGCGCTCATCTCTGTCGCGTTCATCGATCAAGCTCAAGCAAGTCGCGTTCGTGTTCGGCCGCGTGTTTTCCGGCATCTGACAGATGCGTTTACCATCGCGCACATAGGCGCGCGCGTAATAATCGCGTCGTCGAAATGGCTCGTTGCGCACAAATGTGCGTCGTTCAGCCCAATTTAGCCGGCGAGATAATTGAGTCCGTGGCCTTTCTCATTAGCGTATGTCGACCGACCGCGGCGCCGCGCGATTTGTTTATCCGGCCGCACGGATGACATCACTGCGAAATGCCGTGATCTGTTCGCCAATTATAGCCGTTTAAAGGAAATGATATATCGCGAGCCGCTCACTTTCGTTTGTCACTCAAACGCGCTGGCGCGCGCGCGCGCCATTTAACGCGCCGCTCGTAACTGACGGAAACGGATAACGCGAGTGTCCGGCGAAGAAGGAGCGCTCTCTCGAATTTCTCGGCCTGTTACCGCTAATCTCTCGCGGTCAAGCGATAAACGATATTGTGCAGGAAGTACGGAAGGATGTGCTCGATTCGCGAACCGCATTCGTAAACGCGCTCATGGCGATATAGCAGCGAGCGAGCGATAACGTTCTCGTTACGGTTACATGAGAATGGTAGGAATGATCGCTTCGGTGTTGATCGCGCCTTCCGAAGCATGCCTCGTCGCATTTCTCACCAACGAGGTTCTCTCCAAGAGAGAGAGAGAGAGAGAGAGAGAGAAAATTCTCATCGAGAGACGCATCGAGTCCTCTCGTGGCGCACGTGCCACGCACGAATATTCCTCGAATGTACACTTCTGAGGATGATGGCGTAATGCGAGACGAGACGTGATCGATACGAGCGAGGGAAATGTTGAGAGAGACGGCGCATAATGGGGAAAACATCGAGACGGGTTTCAATGATGACAGCCGCGCGCAAATTCTGAGTTATCGGATATTGCTGGCGAGATGATGAGGTTTCGCCGCGCGCAAAAAGGAGATCCATCGACGTTTCAGAGAAAGTCTCCTCCGTGGGATATAAAATCCATTTTATCGGGCGATCGGCGTTTCTCGCGGCGTTTTTTCTCGTCCATGTGTCCATTCGCATTCCTTATCTATCACGGTGCCGCGGTGCATCCGATGGAATCCTCTTGCAAATTGCCTGCTTCCGTATTGTCAGAGACGATGCTTAAGCCGTGCAGGGAAAGTTTTTCCAATCTCCTTGGCTGCCGCGCGTCGCACGTCGTGCATGTAGCTTGACTCGATCGGCGATATATCTCGCGAAGGCCGCGATAAATATCGCCTTCCCTCACGAGGCGCTGAAATAGAGATAGAGAAAGAGAGTGAGAGAGATGTAATGAAATCGGGAGTCGTAACAGAATTATTACGTCGCTGTTCGATGAAAAAGATGATCGTGTACTTTCCCCTGTCGAGAAGCGCTCGTCTCCGCGCTCGTCGTCGTGATTGAAAACTTGCTCGAAAACTTGTCCGTAAGAATGTGCAGAAGTCTACGAGTCGGTCTGTGATTCCTTGCACCCGAGCGTTGGGCAATGAAAAATTGACAAACCGAAAGCGTGCTGCGAGCGTTCAATGGAAAACATTTCCCGCTTCCCGCTTGCAAACGTCTCTGGAATATTCCTGTCAAAATGCGAGAAAAATTGGAGCGAACGTCGTGCGTTGCGAATGACGCTTCCGTGAATCGGGCGAGGCGCTAAATAACACACAGGCGCGTGTATTATGCAACGGACAATAAACGCGTTGACGTTAAATGGCGTTGCTTCTTGTCTCGCTCGCTACTCGTGTCGCTCGCCACAGGCACGAGAGCAACGACCCATCGATCGATCCCACGGGAAAATCTGGACCGTGCGCGACTAGAGCTCAATTCTATCCCGTGCAATTTTCAACGCACACCTGTTATTCCCCCGCAACGTATCTCCCGTTTCCAGCCATTTTAAAATGCTCTCTCTCTCTCTCTCTCTCTCTCTCTCTCTCTCTCTCTCTCTCTCTCTCGCGCGCGCGCGCGCGAGATCGTTTAAAGTTGGATGGAATAGAATCGCGGAGCAATGAAAATAATTTCCGTTAAACGAGAGCGTTTCAGAGATGCTCGGTGGTGTTTGGCGTGAATTATGTAAGGCCCTGATCTGCGCGTTCGTTGCGATACTTAACCGCTTGTTATCCGATATCCTGGGAGCGCCTTACAATGGGCTCCTGATAATAGCCGAGTGAAAGCCCGCGATATTAGTTACATGAACATAATTTTTAATTGAATGAGGCCAAAGCGAGGCTCTGCGGTCTCCGCTTCTTTCGAACGATGTTCGGGAAAGCACCGTTAATCTCACGGAAGCGACGTGGCGGTACTCGGATGGATGGCCGCGTAATCTTTCTCCGTAATCGCAAGCACGCTCTTACCGTGAGGTAGTTTCATCCAAACGCAGTCCGCGTTGTCTCGCCTCGCGAATTCATTTCGCTCCCTTCGCTCGGAGTAAAGATCGCACCGGCTGCTCGAGGATTGCTTGATCACGAACACGCGAGACATCACGCCATTTCCGACACGGTGATACGGCGCGATAAGCAAGAGACTCGTGTGGGACGCGATGACGTTCATTACGTAACGTAACCGAAAATAATATTCATTCGCTAATTAGCTAATTCATGCATAGATGTATGACACGCGGACAGTGGCCGGGACTGATCGTGAATCGATCCAGTGAATATCCAGTTTGCTCGGTTCACCACTCCCGGCGTGCACTCGTGAAAGGTTGTAGGAATCGATTGAGTAATAAGAGAGGATCTTTTTTTTGCGCGATGGCTTTTGAAATAGGTGACACGGCGAGGCGAGCATATGAGCATGAAAGTTGTTGAAAAAATTCAACAAGTAGGATTTTTGCGATGGTTTATGGATGCTGATGAGAGCCGCGCAGACGTGGGAAGCTTGAGGATACGCTCGACGAGCGTATTCGCGAATATCTGCGAAATAGATACCAATCCAAACGAGTCATCTCGCATCTTGCATCTCACTTCTCTATGCGTACAAAAATTCAATCTGTGCTATCGAAACAGATGCTGCCGTGGGAACTAGCGAATTTTCGATCGTTGAAACGTATTAATTGCACTTATCAATTGTACTCAGTCGAGCGATCCTTCGCTTTCTATCGAGGAAATTCAAATTGGACTCGAATCCAATTCCCCAAAGATTACTCGACCTCCGGTCGTGTCCGCGAATCTTGGAGGAAATGTCCTCGAATCCGGCGATTCGAGGAGAAAAGAGGAATCCGCGATCACGGGGAATCATGGGCGTGCCGCGAGCGTTCGGCGAAGATATGCGAGCGATCGTCGTCTCGCACGACGTCGCCGCGTGCGCGCGGCCCTGCATTGTCGCGTGCTACTCACCTACGTCCGTCCGTACGTACTGTAGAAAGGCAAGGCCTTGATATTTCGTATAATAAGCTTTGAGAATTATCTCCCCGGGATTGGTGCACAGACCTGCTTTCAGCCTCCCGGTGCCTACCTGCCTATCCGTTTCCCGCGTCCAGCGCGAGGTCTACCGGACAAAAGTGACTCGCGATACATTGCAACGGCAACTCCGGCAACTCACTGTCGGTGAGGTCACACCACCCGTAAAACCGGCGGCGTAAAAATGCGCGAAAAAAAGAAAAGGGACGTGGAGAGAAAAATAATGAAACCCGTTTGGCCGCGGCTGATTATATGGCGTGCCGAACGAAAAGGAAACGATCGAAAGATCTCTCGCTGGAACTTTGCGGAATGTAATTGCAGTTTGCGTGTTAATCCACGTTGTTTGCTACGTTGTTTTTACGCCGACGTTTTATTTACTCCGCGCCTGCGTCCTTTGTCCGCTCCAGTCTCAGCGCGGGGATTACGATCATACGCGCGGGCTTACACGAGACGACGATATTTACGGAGAGGAACGAGCTCGGATGAGAGCGATCGGGGATCGTGAAAGCGCGATAGCGAATTACTCCGCGTAAGAATTGCATCGATTGCAATTACATTACATCGGCATCTCCCTCCGCATCTCCCTCTTGATCTTTACGCGGATGAATGCGATGCTTCTTTCAAAGTGTCGAACGCTTCGCCGCAGGAGCAGGAAAATAAAATCGTCATCGAGTCCCGATCGTCATCGATCGTCCTCCCTCGAATCGAGATCGATTCGGTTGTACGACTGTACGATAAACTGACAACTCGAGAGTCGCTACTCGTCGACCTCCTGCCGCAACACGCAGGGACACAAGGGACGCAAAGAAAACGCGCTCGCACGCGGTCGCAAGGCGGTCTCGGTCTCTGAAAAGGAATTTTCTCTCGAAATAAATTTACTCGAGAGAAAAGCGCCTGTCATATACGATGTACGTGGTGTACGATACGCTTGTAGAGCCGACACTTTCCGCATCCATTAAGCCGAGACTCGCGAATGTGTTGTCCGTGTACGGTCTACGGTAAAATCAGCACAGCACGGCGCGATTAAGCGGTTACATCGAAAATCGTCGATCCGTCGTCATTATCGAGCGCCATTTCGAGATCACCAGCTCCGTACATGGATATGGCCGGACACGGGGGGGCAGCGGCTAGCGCTCAACTGTCGCGACAAATTGATCATTGAGCGGAATAACTTTGCTTGTCTCCGATCACTTGCGCAATGCTATCCGCATGAGCTCGCTGAACCGATAAGTCCGAGCGCGCGCACGATCGTGATCTCTTTTCTCTCTCTCTCGTCGAAAACTCCGGCGAACGCCGGTACGCCGAAATCCGAGGGAAAAGGCATCATCGCGCGGTACGATCGCGATCGTACGACGATGATGACGGTTCAAGCAGCGTCGAGCAACGTCGGATATCCGAAACGCGCGAAACGAACCGAAAAACGTTGTATCGTTCGTTGCTTCGTTGTATTACTCGCGGAGGCGCGTATCTCATTTCCAGCAAGTTTCTTCATCGCGTCGAATTTTATTCGCGTCGAAATGCAACGAATTTGTCAGCGTCGAGGCAATCGTCGAGGCAATGCGCAGCTGGCACGATATCGATATAATTAATGTGCACGGTGCGATTTTCGTAAAGACAGAAAACGACGGCCGAGACAAACGACCAACGATAGAGGAGGGAGTTCGATAGAGGAGCATGTTCGGAAAACACGCCAACGAGATAGAACGCGAGCCAAAAATACGTTCCTTATCCCTGTCGCGGCTCTCCCCCGTGAAACTGATCGCGCTCTTGCTACAAATCGCTAGTAATCAGCTAAAATAATTTCATTATCTCGCAACGTAGGACAATTCCAATTGACACTTGTTACGCGTGCGTTGTCTCGCGCGTTGTTATGTATGTCGGAATGGAAACCTATTTGTTCAAGATAACGCACGGTGGAAAAGAACCGCGTCAGGATGATCTCATTATTTTCCGCGATAGCGGATGGCTTTAATCGCGTCGCGTCGGAGGAGAAGTCGCTGCTAATTACGTCCTCGGGACGATTACCCGTAGCGCGCGCGAGGCGCGACGGAACGGTGCTTCCATATAAAAATACGGTGCTTCCATTAACGTCTAATACAACGGAATACAACGAGTTGTCCCGTACTCGTACTGCATAACTAGCCTGGACTAGGAGACACGCCGAGAGACTCGTCGGGATCGCGCCGTTCGCGCAACCGCGAATTATTTTATCGTGCCCGTTGCGCAAGATAATCGCAACGAGAAAACAGCGCGGGGCACAGCCGCTGCGATGATAATTGCTCGTTAATACGTACGCGTTATTCTCTCGACGTTGGCCGTCTATCGGCCAATTATCGATCATCGATCTCGCGGCTATGGGTTTGATTGTTGAGGAGAGCAACCGCCTCCGTTTCGAACGCACCTTTACACGCTGTTACGCAAAATCAGAAAGGTTCCGAATGATTAGCTGGCATATTATGTTTGCCGAGTCGAGCGAACTTTGTTATATCCGGTTCTACCGGTGGGTTCTACCTTTACGAACACGAGTGTACCGGCGAATTTAAATATCGTTCCACATGGAGATTTCCACATGGCGAAATTTCGCTATCTGATTCAAAGTTGTTTCCTGGTTCATAAGAACGTATCACACCCGGCCCGGTTTCTCGTGAAACTGGCTCGCAACCAATAAACCGATAAACCAATTTGTTATTCTTCCTCTCTCTCTCTTTCATTCTTAATGAAGAGATAATGGAATTCTAGGCTTTAATTTCGATATAAATCTGGATCCTGTAATCTGCTTTATGTAGTTTCATGTATATATGTATATATGTAATGAGAGTAATGTGTGTGTGTGTGTGTGTGTGTGTGTGTGTGTGTGTGTGTGTGTGTGTGTGTGTGTGTGTGTGTGTGCTCGTATGGAACTATAATCCCGAGCAACGCTGTTCCTCTATGAAAATTGAGCGTGAGATTATTATCTCTCATGCTGAATATAATGCACGTGTGAAACAATAAATAAACGATAGCCTTCGCTTTCAATCATACATCGTGCTCGACAGCGAATAATCTAAGCTTTCATGTTGCTCGAAAAGATAGAAAAAAATATTGCCTCCAAACGGTGATGAAAAGAGCGTTTATCGGTGCAGGAAGTTATTAGTTTGATCACTCGTACGCGTTCAGTGTCGCGTTCACTATTGGTCGCCTCTCTGCATAGCGTTCATAACGTTCATATCTTTCATAAATGCTCGATAATACAAATGCTTTAATTTTTCCGTCATCCGAAATTATATTTTATATTTTTCTCGAAAACGTGGCGATTTTTAGATCGATGATGTTTGCGCGATGCGATCGATGCGATAAGTACTTGTCGATTTGTAAGCGACATGTAAATTTGATCGGTCGATCGAGTGAAAAGAAGAATGCATTGCAAATTGCAATACCTTTCGAAGTTGACATTACGCATCGACATGTGCGTAATCGTGACGATGACAAAGATCGCGTATAATTTATCTACTTATCGATTTGCACATCCAAATGAGTCCGTGTCTTGCACTTGTTTATACTCGTTTGTTATCTCCGTAGACATAATCACTGAAATATCGTCGGTACGATGTTAAGATCTGTTATTTTCATGCATGTGCATGCGCGTGCACACATATCGGGATGAAAAGACAATAGCCTCGACAACGTAACGATTCGTCGTTATCGCATTCGCGGTTATCGCATTAGATGACATCACAAATGATGAGACCATACGTCTCCTCGGTTTCCCTCTTCCTTGATGCAACGCACCATCGACATGCTCGAACAACATGTTTTAATAATGCTCTAATATTAGCCTGCGCCTTGGAAGGGCGTCCTGCGAACAACAAACGTCCAAGGTTGTCGAGATATCTACGACGTTTTGTCTCACACGGTGCATGCAAAGAAAACAGATTAGTTTCCTGGAAGTGGCCTGGCATAAGCAACATGTCAGACTCGATTGGTTAGATATGAGGGAAATGTACAGCCGCAGCCGTGGATGATAAGATTGAGACGTTCCAGTCCCGAGGAAGAAGCGTTTCTCTACGGCGCTGACACTTGTTGCTTTGCGGCTTTACAAGGATCTTTCGCTTCAACCGTTGACGTTATCGTATATCGGACGCCAGATTTCCTCGCCTCGTGATCGAATTATTCATCAGGGAAAAGATATCCTGCCGATATTTTATTTAGACAACTTCGGTTTCTTCTTCCTCCTCTTTATTCGATGTTTAACGTTTGGTAAACGTTAACGGCTCGTCGACTTTATCTTTCAATGTCGAGATACACAAGTGCGACCTCACACAAGGACGTAGGTTCCAATTTCTTTCTTTCTTTTTTTTTTTCCTCTTGTTTTACGTTCTCCAACGGCTTTGGCATGTCGAAACAAATTCGGTCTATTTATAATACGCCTTCCATTTTTATGCGCCTCGATCAAGACGTTATTCTAACGCAAACATGACACGATCGTTTCCGCTATCGATATTTACGATGAATAATACTATGCCGTTTGCATGAGATTTTCTGATCGACTTATCGATAATTAGCTTTCATCAATTACGAGAGATCTTACTTCGGTACTTTGGTATACTGATACCAGCCATCATTTATCACGTAGACTTGTTCCGGATCAACTTTATTACGATCGATTCTCGTAATCTCATCCTGCAGTAATGACAGGTTACTACGCGATCATAAAGCCGATCGGGTCGCGGAATTCGCCCACCTCGTCGATAGAACAGATAATCGTCAAAGGTCGTGAACATAGAAACTACTGGCCTTTGGGAGACGATGAATTCGCATCGACATGAAATATCTGACGAGAATCGTCGTGCAAGGCAAAAGAAGCCAACTGCAAAATTTCTATCGCCAATATCTAATGATTATCTGATTAATCCGAGAGGTTTACGGCGAGAATTATGATCGCGAATGAAAGAAATTAAGATTTTTAAATCTTAGATAAAGAGGAGAGCAGCTTTTGCTTCGAGGAGTTGCAAAGAGGCAAAGAAATTCCACTCCAATCGAATAACGCAAGATATTTTATCGCCCGATACTTGAATTTTTTCTAGTGCATAAATTCTTGTTCGCTATACATGTCTGTAGAGAGAAGTTTGCTTCGTTAACGCAGCGCACGTCATATGCTGTATAAATATCAACGGAGAGAGAATCGAATTGCATTGGCGATACGTTATATACTAGGAAAACTGATAATAGAATCAAACTAATTAATAACCTGCGTATTTGCGTCACTATCATTTCCTATCGATTATGCTATATTGTATTTCCTGTTCTAATGAATCATCGCACGTCATTTAACCAGCTGAACGGATCTTATGTGACAGTTTATCGTGACAAAATTAAAATACAATTTTATGATATAAAATCAATATAAACGATGCCTTGAGAAAGAAACTTGCGAGTCAAGGAAAAATGCTAATATAAATCTATTTATATATAAATATATATATATATATATATATATATATATATATATATATATAACATGCCATTATGTATACATATACACGCGTCATTTCGGAAAACATGTTTATTAGTCAAACTATCTGACTTTGATTTTTATTCGTTGCATATCACGCGTGACAAAAATAATGAATTTTTCTTACGATTGAATGTCTTACGATATCATATCTCGGCGATAACATTGCCGAGAACTGACACATATCAAGATTTGCGAGAACTTCGTGTTCTTGTAACTTGGTCTCTCCCTCCTTCTTTGTTCCTTAGTCGTGATCGTTACTCCCATCGTACGTCCGATCACGTATGCTCGATATAACGCGATATATTTTCAACGGTGAATTATGGATATATCTCTCGCGCGAGTATCAAGGTTCATCCGTTGTTTCATTTCCGAGGAATCCTTATCGTTATGCCTCGCATTGCCGTTTTTAATCGGCAACTATAATTGTAAAAGTGGAATACCGAAAAACGCTCATTCGAATGCCTTCGTACGTCTTTTCTCATGAAATCCGGCTTTGGAATGGTGCGTTACTCCGATAATGTCAATGTCATGTGCCAACATTATCATCAATTAGCTCGAGTTCTTTTAAACAAGCGAACATTATCTACATCATAGACAAATAAGTGCGTTACGGAATATACGATAATGCTGTATCCATTGTTACGACTTCGTTATCGCGTAATGTTCTCAGTTGAATAATAGTTATCCCAGATTGCACGATACAATGCAGCATTCAATGAAAATTGATTCTACTGCTTTTTTCCTTGTTTGCGCGAATCATTATTCGTGTGCGCAACGATAACGAGCGCGTCATCTCGGAGGATAAAGAGCATCGCTGTGATCAGAGACAGCACAAAGTGGATTTACAATCTACGATCTATAAATCGCGCAACAATGACGCGCAACCAACGACAGCTGTTTGATGATTTTCGAGAAACTGGATTTTATTTTATTCTCACAAGTCTGAGAATCGATTCTGGGAATCGTTAATATCCGATATTTTATTCTTTTTATTCTGGAACGGATATGAAAGAAAGAAACGATATAATTTAATGTTTGAAATGGACTTGTTAGCGTCTTGGCCAAAGATGTCTGTTCCGAATTTCAACGGGATTTCATATATCTCGATGAATTCGTCGATGATTCCCATTGCAGCGACGGCTGCTGCACGACGTCAACATCGTTAACCGGGCGTCGAATCGGGAGCAACACGGAAAGTCGATCATCCGTCGTTTCCATCTCTCTTGCTTTCTTCCATCCTCGCGGATTCGTTCCCGTTGACGCTGAAATTGCCCGAAATCGGGCGACGTTCGCTGCCAACGATGACAGCGCGAGGCAAATGATTTAGATTCATCGCAATGCATTCTTATTCCTTCGCTTCGTCGTTCTCTTCCAACCCCTCTCTCTCTCTCTCTCTCTCTCTCTCTCTCTCTCTCTCTCTCTCTCTCTCTCTCTCTCTCTCTCTCTCTCTCTTGCTTTCAACGTTCCATGAAATTGATAAAAAATAATGTAATCGCACTTTACGTGCACGCAATGTCGGGTAAAGTATACAAAGCTCGAAAATAGCGGCGAGCAGGATAACGTCACGAGATTGCGTCTCGCTATGAACGCGCGTATTTTTGCGTCAGGAAATCCCGGGATTTTCATTTGGGGAAGTACTCTGTGATTTATACGTGTTCGAACAAGTACGCGTAACGTGAACGCGCACATCGTTCAGCATCCATCTCTCTCTCTCTCTCTCTCTCTCTCTCTCTCTCTCTCTCTCTCTCTCTCTCTCT
>JAHMML010000022.1:2234056-2396556 GCA_020341155.1 Eciton burchellii
CTCTCTCTCTCTCTCTCTCTCTCTCTCTCTCTCTCTCTCTCTCTCTCTCTCTCTCTCTCCCGTTACCCACGCGATTTCGCCTTGTACCCACGCAAATTTGCGGCGCAAAATATCCAACATAATCGAGGTAATACTATGACGAGAGTAGCATCGTTCTGAAACTCGAGAGGTACAAACGAGAAGAAAGTTGGCGTTTCGCTTGCTGTGTACACAAGGTGTCCCTGAATTATGGTATCGTATTCGCCGACCGACCGCCGTCTATCTAATTCGGGAATTAGCAATTAATCGCATATTTTCATTCGAGAAATTCCATCGAGAGCCTCTCCCGCCGAGATACATCAATTTTCGTGTTCCAGCGATCCGTGGATCAGCGAGCCGATGGAACATTCATCGTGCGTTCATCATACTTTGAGATTTAAATATGTTTACGGTAATGGTAGGTCTAGGAAAGGGTGGGTTAGTAGTGATAATGCACAGATACCGCGTACATCCTACGTGATAAAAAACGATGGTGCCAGCGTTAGTATAACGCAGTTGGTCGGAGATAACGCGTAGGAAGAGCTTACCGAGCTTGTTGCCAAGCAACCGATTGACCCAGATAGCGGGGTGTCGGTCGCGAACACGGTTGCCCCCCCTGTGAACAAAGTTACCGAGGGCGACTCGTTGTCGCCCGGGAAGTTGTAGGGTGGATGGCCAAAGGGGATGGAAAATCGCGAGGTGGACGAAAAAGGATGTGCGAGATGGGCGACGTAGAACAGAATGTTTAAACTTGACTCGAATCTCTTTAAACTCGATCTTTCGATCTCGCGGATGCGATAAAGCGTATCCCGTGTCAATCGTTGCGTGCTCAGTTATCACGAGCAAATAGTACAGATAATTATACAGATAGATGCGCACGATGTTGTCCGTGACGTTGCGCGTCCAGTAGATTCGCGAGATGAAATCATCAGAGATGAAGAATAAACTTGTATTTCCATCGAGAGAGAATCGATCTTTGCACGGATATTTCATCGAGCCTCTTTAAAGTTTGATACGATTGTACGTGAAACGTGGAATAATCGGCGCATCTCTCATCGCGAACGTGTTTTTCATGCGAAGCGTTCCTTGGAAAATCTTTTCCTCGCTCCTTCTGCTAAGCTTTCACGGCAAGGGCATCGCGACGAGGGCAATGTTCGCTTGATGCGAATCACAGAGCGAATCCTTGAAAGGAATTCCGTGTCGCGTAATTGTCGCGTTCGCACAGATATAATCGTCACATTCCGACTCGCGGTCGATAACGCGTAAATATCGTTGAAATTTGTATTTGGCGAGGCGAGCTGCATGTCGGCCGTCAAACGGCATTCTCTCTGCGAAAAACAGAGAGAAAACACGATTCTTTCAAACGGCTTTCAATCGTTCTTTCGACGATTGTGACATTTTTCCGTTTTTTCAATAACGAGAAACGTCCGCGTTGACGATTTTTGTGGACAACAAAGACTAGAATCGCGGGACTAGAATCGCGCGATTGATGGCCTCCGTGCGTTGATGCATCTTTATATAATATTCCGTGAAACAATGTATCTCGATGATGGCCATCGGCGCCCACAGTAACGTGAAGAGCACGGCGCATCGTCAGCGATGTCAGGAAGCTACGACAATACCAGCAGGATGTCGTTACGCGCCAGAAAATGATAATGTTGCTCGCAACGAATAGAATCAGGTCGGAAATGCTAGTCACGAGTGCAATATACGTATGCGATACCGCGAAGGATCTTTCAAAGTATTTCGAGAATGTTGCTTCGACGGAAGATCAAATGAATGGATGTCTTAAAATCTAGATCGTATCGCGAGCTTCTCGCTCAAGTATAAAATGAAGTTAACGACACGGCGAGATTTATCAAGTTGGAGATCCGACGTGACGGATAAAGCGCGACGCGCTAACCGGACGAATTCTATATATCAGTCTTTTTTATCGCGATGCGTAATAAGCACGAGCACGCCCACGAGCACTCGCAATGTTTACATCAAGCCCGGTCGATATACATTTTTGTTGATATTAATTTCGATCATTTGCACAGTGTGTTTGTGCACGCGCAGGTGTTGCCACAATGAGTTCGTTATCGAAAATGTGCGCCACTGATGTCGATCTCTGATTTACTTGATGTTGTGTTTGTCATGGCCAATGATTTCTGTCGATGTTTGCACTGCCGTTTGCGTTAATTTTCGTCAAGACGATGCAGCTGCTGCTGCTGCTGCTGTTGCTGCAACGTTATCATCCAAGCCACAAGCTTCGGTTAATTTATTGCCATTCGCTTAACGATACGTACGCATATAACGTACTTGGGCTTGGCTAAACTTTGTTCTCCGCATATGCTGTTTGCGCACGACTGAAAAATATAATTCTCACAGTAATTAAACGCAAGGACGAAGGAGCCAAATGCTGCTGGTCGCTTGGAAAGCGCAGCCGACGAATCGTCCGTCAGATCGAGAGTTCGTCGATTAACGTGTACGTTACGGTGCAACAGATCGGTGACACGGATTAGTGGTAAAAAGTATAGCGAAAGTACGCGATTCCGCAAGCGCGCTCGACGCTATTTATCTCGGCAAATTAATTACATAGCTCGCGTGTCGTCGGATCGATTTACGTCCGGCTCGACGAAAATAAATGGATACCCCGCGTTTCTGGTATTCGATAATCGCCGTCCTTCCCTCACCGGAGCCTTCCGCTTTCCTCGCATACGATCAATGAGGAGAGACGCGCGTAGAAAAAAAAACCGCCTTGGAAAAGTTCTCGCGGATATTTCCAGCGTGATAAATAAGCAGCGCGAAGAAGCAGCAGTAGCATGCTGCTTGCAATTATCACAGCATGTACCGGTCGCTCTTGACATTATCATTATATGCAGCTTCGCCGCTTTATACCGTTGCTTTTTACTGCGATAATATCCGGGAACCTGGATATTATATCGCCGTTCCGTGCGTTTCGGCAAAAGTTTACGTCCGTGCGCGTCAATTCTGATGAATGGCGTTCATCAGCTGACTCCAGCATCCCTGTGATCATCACGCTGTAATGTAACGTTCGCGTATCATTCGCGCCGAACCTTATAGATGTCTCTTGTTTCTCTCATCCCGAGGACGAAGCGTCGGACGAAGCATCGTTATGTCGAAGGCGAATCCACAAATTGCGCCGTATAGATTCTAGCAGCTCTTTCTCTCTCTCTCCCGACCGAGGCACATCCGCGCATGATCGGCAACGCGAGCCGCACTCGTCTTGCCGTCAAATTAGTCGATGCGCTCGGCAGAACAAAGCCTGTCAGTTTTCATCAAGGCATTCGTTCCGTAATCAGCCCTCTGGCCACGAGATGGCCTTTTTATAGCGTACTCAAGGAGCGTATTCTGCGCCAAGCTGCGACTCCGCATCCATCCATCCGCGTTCTCTTTTGGGCTTCGTCTCTTACGTCGCACGTAACGCGCTGCGTTCTCCTTGAAACGTTTGCTCGAGCTTCCTTGAGCTCGCCGATCGAGACTCGAGACGTAACGCGATTGTGATCCCGGTGATCGAGCCAGCGCACGACTGGAAGCCCACAGGAGCGAGCCCCGGCGCTCAATTTTTGAAGAATCCTCCGCGATCCCGCGAGCCAGTAACGCAAGGCCGCCGCCATCCCGATGCGCGCCTATTGCGAAACTATTCCGCATTCTCATCCGACTATTCATTCTGCATCTTCTACGCGTCTGCCGTCGCGAAACGGGATCTACCTACGCGTATCGCCATAATTTACGATCAGGTGAAGGACAATCAGCTCTGCTGAATTGCTTTCGCGCGGAACGAGGAGAACGCGCGAGGAATCGCGCGTCGCGACGGTGACATTTTCTCGCGGATCGCGCGAATCTCGCGAATGGAAATCCGATCGCTCGTCGGAGCGGCGAAGCGAGTCGGGAATGCGAGACTTTCGATAGGAACGGGGACAATTTTAAGACCCGTTCGCTCAACAATTCGTTGGAGCGGGTAGATAATGGCGCCAGCGTGAATGTAGTCAACCTTGTGCGTAACTTACCACACCCTGGTTCTGGATGCAAAAGCCGAGAGGTCGGTTTTCACCAGGGTTTCAAACACTGGAAGGCCACTGGAAGTGACAGGAAAATCGATTTTTATTTTCTGCCACATCGCGCCGATCGTTTCGTTATCCTTTTTTTCTTTTTTTCTTTCATTTTTTTCCCTTTCTTTTCCTTTCTTTTCTCTTTTTATCCCTTTCCCTTTTTTTGCCTTTTTCCTTTTTTTTTCCCCATACCGTTCAATTTATTATTCGCATCGCGGCATTTATCGCGCCGGCGAGCCGGTATGCAATCCGACGTGTGACGTGTTCTATTGGACAAAAGTGCACGCACGCGCATTATGCAGCGCTTACGCAGCGTTCACGTTTACGTTGATCTCTACGAGTTGGAGCAACGTGCGATCGATTCGATCAGTTCGAGTCGAGTCGCTCGGGTTATTGATAATCAAGCCACTTGATTGACACTTGTTCAAGTATAATTAGCTATATACGCGTACGTATGTACCTAGTGCGCGTTTTAGTGAAATCGAGTATTATTATAGACATTATTGTCTCGACAAGGGGCCAGTTTAGAAACTTATCCGCGCAAGCAAGTCGGCGTAACGCGGATACGCGCCTTGTCTGACATTCTCTCACGCAACGGTATCGGCAAAGCGACATTGCAAGGCTGCATTGACATTTAGCCGGCGCGTGTATTCGAACGGGCGAAGAGCGGGCGAAGTAACAAAACGAATCCGTCGCAGGCATCGCTTCCTTCTTATTTTCTTTTTGGGAGGAGAGACGTTTAATTCACGAATCACGTGAAATTACGTGTTATCGCGATATCCGATAACTCGTCACTACTCGTACAGCGGTTTCGATGCCCGCCAGCCTCGACCGCCAGCGGCGGTTGAACGTTTTGTACGGACATTTTTCAAGTCCCCAGGAAGCCTTTTCAGCGTCGTAGCGACGCTTTATCAGTCGAGGAAGTCTCGCTGTGTAGTTTTCAGCACAGCCTTCCTTCCTGCCAGTGTCTAATAGCGTTATCGGTCGGACAGCGGTCCGACCACGATGTTATTCCATTCCTTAATCGCGCGACTACCAATCTGCGTAACATTTTTTACCGTATGTATCGCGGTTGTTTACCGCTGTGTAAAATGTGCAGACGCAACATAATGTCTTGCGATAAAGGCCGCTGGTTCCAACGATAAAAGCGTTTAAAAGCCTTTATCATGGCAGAAAATGGAATATCGCGCGTTGTAATTTCCACATGGATCGCGCGGTTCGGCATACCAGAAACGAAGCGTCACAATTAAATGATGGACGATGCGAGGCGCGAGGCGTGCATCGGCTCGGTCGGCGCGTGCTTCCACAAAGTTGCACGAGCGTGCTAGCAACAGGTGTGTCGTCAACAGGCGGAGCGCGCGGCACCTGCGTCCCGATGCAGGTAAATCGATCGCGGCGAAAGTAAAAGCGCGCATGAAATTTCAACGCGTTGAAATTTCGCTTCGATCCGCGTCCCGCGAGAGATCTTTTCGCCTTACCTTTCCGAGATGTCTCGTAAATCGAGAGACGGAGTCGAGTTTTAGCAGTCGTTTAACATGTCGCTGCCGTTATACCGCGGGATGAAGTCGCGCGTTAACGATGGCCGATTACGGCGCTGATTAGGATCTAGTCTGTCTGAATCGACAGATCTTCTCAATCCTCTCAACAGCACGGCCGATATCCCGCGAGTGTGTCGCGCGCGCGCGTAATTTACAGGGCGTTAGCACGCGCGTATAACTTTCCGTATAATTAAGTAAACCAGTTATCGCGAGTGACATCCGCAGTCCGCTTATGTCGCGGTCAAGGGGTCAGCTCGCAGCTGATTACGGCGTTTTTGTTATTCAGCCCCTTGTGATAGAATAACGCGGCGATAAGCGAGCGGATCTTTGTTAGGAGCGATAAGGGAGAGCGTGCTGTCGTGCATTTGCCGACGACGCCGATGCATTCGCGAGGGTTTTAACGATATCCTTGAGACGACGAGTCTCGTATCCTTCCAGCGTCGGTGTTTTCATGAGATCTGCGACCTGTGTAGGAAGGGAGAGAGAGAGAGAGAGAGAGAGAGAGAGAGGCATGGCACGAGTCTCTGTAAATGTAAATAGGAAGTAAATAGGAATCGGGAGAATTCCAAGAAAGAATATGCGTGTGTATAACACGTATAAACACGTATAAACACGATTTTATTCTCGATTGTTGCCATAAAAATAAACGTAACTCGTACCTCCTTCGTTTACATTTTTGATACAATATAATTATACGATACGATCCAACAATTTGGTGATGATGATAATAATTATACCGTATCGTTAGTCTCACGTAAATACGATTCTTATTTCGGCAATGAAGAAACACGCGCGAGGCCTATACATAATCCGTCACGTTTCTTATCGGTTTGGTAAAAATATCTCATCCGCTCTTGGCAGCAAAAATCTGAAAATTCCAGCGTATCACGACCTCGTAAAAGTCAGGCGATACATATTTAATCGATCGCAGGGTGACCTTCTGAAGAAAGGTCATAGTCCTCGTTGCCCCGGTAACCACGATCAAGTGGAAACTGTAGAAGAGCGGTGTTGCGCGTTGCGCCTTTCAGGCACTTTGATCTCAAGAGAGAATCGAACCGTGCCGCGTCTCTCTTCGGCGAGAGACTCGATCGAGCATTTGCCCGATAGTCGGGGAGTAATTATCCCCGCCCCCGCTTGCTTACTTACTTACTCGAAAGGTAAATAAGTGAGTACTCGCAACTCGTCTACGTCCAAATGCTACGTCACGTCTGAATCTTGTTTATCGATTTTTCGATATCGGCGTGCCCGCTGTCGTCCCGCGTCGTACGAAAGCGTGTGCGCGTGTAGCTTTTCTGCGAGCGTTTCGCAATCGCGTCTTTTCTGAAATTTCGATACAGCGGCATTATCTGTTAAAGCGCTCCGCTCCAAACGAAATACACGCGCTCGCTTATCATCGACTGCATTCGCCGTGCTCGGTTGTGCAAGATTGTTTCTCTCTCTCTCTCTCTCTCTCTCTCTCTCTCTCTCTCTCTCTTACCTATCGTAATATTCGCGATTTACAGGATTATCTTACGCAAGGTAGCGCGGGTTACATGCCTGAAACGATCTTAAATGCTCGCTGAATCGGCTTGCCGTTATATAAACGCCGGCCGATGAGCCGAGCGTTAAACGTGTCGTGAATATCGTAACTGCGGTAAATCTGATTTTAATAAAAGCGTCGCTCGGAAGAGAGAAAGAGAGAGAGAGAGAGAGAGAGAGAGAGAGAGAGAGATCATGGACACTACGCGTCGCGAGCAGCGCGGTTGCTCGTTCAAATTTCCTTACGCGAGACCGACGAGGTCGACGCGGAGGAAGCGCGATCCGGAATGCTCCGACACGAGCGATAGAAATCTCGTGCGAACGATGAAACGCGCTCGATCAAGAAACCGCGGCCGCGGCGCCGGTTATTGATTCAGCCGACCACCGCGCAACGTACAACCGAGAGAAGTGGCAGCGACTGTTATACATTATGCAAAACTTGTCTTTTTTTTCCAACCGCAACTTGCAACCACCGCGTTCGTTGCCGTTGTCGATTGGATAAGCGTTCCTCGCGTTCCTGCGGAAAGCACCGCGCGTACTTTGTTAGTTTCTCTCTGCCCCCCCCCTCTCTCTCTCTCTCTCTCTCTCGTGCGCGCGCGCGGTACTCTCGACTGCTAAAAACTCGATGTTGCAAGCGATCTTCACGGTGCACCGGTCTGCACAATGCGGCACTTTGCTTGCGAAACTTAATTGCGAGTACGCGAGACAAGAACGCGCCGGCGACGACAGTCAAACGTTTCGACCGTTTCGACATTATTCGACACAATTCGATCGATTGGTTTGTTCGTCGATAGGACCGAATCGCGATACCGACGCGAGTGCGTCGGTTGGCGCATCGGTTCCACATCGCACAAGTGCCATATCGATTATTTCACCGGTATACCCGTAACCGATTGACCTATGCCGCCTCTATGCCGCCGTTCGTTCCAGCCGTCCCTCTCTCTCTCTCTCTCTCTCTCTCTCTCTCTCTCTCTCTCTCTCTCTCTCTCTCTCTCTCTCTTCCGTCAACTTATCGAACAGTGCAGCGGATAAACGTGCAGACTGTGCCAGAGATGTCGCGCGAATCTTGGGCGCTCTAGATACGACCGAGTCAGGTTGTAGACGAAAATAAGTAAAGCTTTTCCCTCGGAAAGAAACTGTTTAGAGTTACGTACTCTTGGTTAACGCGGCTATAAGCGTGCGCCGAGTCGAAGTGCAAGTTTCGTCGAAATTTTTGCGCCAGACTTCCGGCTGTTAATTCCGCTTGGACGAAGCTTAATCGAAGAGAGACTTTCGCGGAGAGACATCGCGCAAATAGAGAGATCGCAAGAAAAAGGAGGCGATCGCAAGGAAAACGATTCGAGTATTCTGCGAGTATCGAGTACAATTTCGATCGTATCCAATAATCTCAACGAGGAAAGATCAGTTTTTTTTCGTACTATTAGAGAGGTCCGCGTTCGCGGCTTTGATCGATAAACCTGATGGCCTTGATATACGCGCCAGACTTTTCTAACGAAGTAAAAGTGGGCTGCGAGCCCGCGAGAACGCCAGCGGGTGGTCGGCTTCGCGTACGGTTTTAAGAAATTACGCGTCGCCCACGGCGCTTGCCGCGATCCTTCGCGGCACGTGTAATTTCGTCGCTGTCCAACGGATTGTACAACGGACGAGAGGACGAAAAAAAGAGACCGACTCTGACTTTCTCTCCTTCTCGTGGCGGAAACCGCGAAATGACGTAAATGACGGAGTCAACGGTTTCGGTTTGATAACGATAAGGCGATAATGCGATCGGCTAACGCGGCGGCGGCGGATGAGAGATATCTCGGAAGAGGCTCGAGGCAAACGGACGGAAATGTAATTCGTCTTTCGTATCGGCGTTGTCGTTCACGCGAGACCGATCGACGTTGACTATTGCGAGAATGGCGCGCGACTCGTGAAGGAAACGTCGGTCTCGATCTCAAGCATCGATCTCGCGCTGCATCGCGCGCTCGGCAATCGCCAACGACGATGCATTCAAGGCCGCTCGAGGCCGCCATCGAGAGGCTCGAATTTGTCGATTCGGCGAACGCGCGATAGCGGCGGCGATCGCCCAACAAACGCGCATTCGAGTTCCTCGCGCTCTCTTTTTTCCCCGTATCTATGCTCCTTCCATCTTTCCTCCGCTCGGGTTCTCGCTTCTCCCTCTCTCTCTTGCGCGCGCGCGCGCGCTCCGACATTTTCTTTCTCTTGGCGCAGCAAACCGAACGCAAACGTCCTTGACGGTCGCTGCAACGACGGCGCAATGCACGTCGTTGCGCTCGTGAGCACCTCCACGCTCCTCGTCTCTCCTAGCGTCCGTCTCGCTCTCGCTGTCGGCGCGCACCGCGCGAGTAACTCTCCACTTCACCAACGCGGATCACAGTTGCCGCTGTGGCTGCTGTTACGTCATCGACACCTTCACTCAGCTCGCTAGCTAGCTAGCTAGCTGGGGCTAGCCGAGCGGCCGATGCTCGTCGGATCTCTCGTCATCTCCCGCTCGCGTGCCCTGCTGCTGCGGTGCACGTCTGTCGGTGCGGCCTTTGATACTATCGGGCATCTATCGCTCCGATCTCGCATCTCTTTTTTCTTGGATCAAGTTTGAGGAAGCGATCATCGAGGAGGCGTTGCCGTCGAGGCGAGAACGTCATCCGTTCGCGAGAACGGCGTTAGTCTCTCGTCTCCGAAAGAGTTCTCGGCGTTCCCAGCCTTCTCCGCGTTCTCGGCATCAGCTTCTCGGATGTCGAGATCGATGCTTTTAACGCGAGCTTTGGCTCTCTAGCTTTTCAAAGCTTCGTTAATCGCGGTGCAAAGTTACGGAGCGCAATCGCAGATCCGTAATCTCGCGCGTCTGGCGTCGCGTAAATACAAATTGCGGTACAAATCGATGTATACGATGTATACGGTGTATACGATGTATACGATGTATATGCATATGGTATGCGACGAGGAAGCTTGACTCGAGAGCGGGAATGAGTTTGCAGCGGCTCGAGATTGCAGCAAAGCGATATTCGACGAATGACGAATAAATCCGTACCGATTATGACTCGCGACATCAACGCGCCAGTTACGATTGTTACGATCGTCTGCTGATAGCCGACAACATTCTCGGAGATCCTTTTTACAGAGCTCTCTTTCATATGAAAACGCGCTGGATGCATCGACCTGTGGACATGTAAAAAATTTATCATCTCTTCCTTACATTCTTTGCCGAACGATGAATAGCAGGATTGTTGCAGCGATGCTATAGCTATAGTCCGAGAATAGATTAACCGTTGCTTTGATTTAAAAGCACGACCAACACTATGACGTGAAAGTAACGATCTCATGTCGAGTCAATAACCTGCAATAACTGTTTGACCTAAAAATGTCTTTGAAAGAAGACAGAAGCCGAGAGAAGAGTTTTTCCCGCGGATGCTTGTCGCGCCGTCTCGGAATCGTTTCGCGTTCCGCATCTCCTCCTTCTCGATGGATTCTTCTCTTCCATGCCGAGTATCATCGGCATCGCGGTGAAACGGCCGACCGCGGATGCTAGATTCATCTTGTCTCGTCTGATTCCTTTTCTCACCTTTCCCAGTCTTGGCCCCAGAAATGGCGCGCCATTTTCTCTCAGACGCGATGCGTTGGCTCGCGCGCCTGCCTCTCCTTCGTCGATATTCGTTCGCGTTTATCAGCGTTAATTAGCGACGCGGATAAGCCATGAGCGTGAAAAATCGACCGACATTTTCCATCTCCGAGTCGAACGGCATCGCGACGAGGATGACGAAGTTTTACGGACGAAAACATACATACGCGCTTCTCTGCGCGGTTCAGCTGCGTCGTGCTTCGATCCTGCACGAGTACGAGTTTCTTTTCATTCACATTATCATCATTCGACGTGACGTAATTTCAATATTAAAAGCTCTTGGCTCGAGTTTAATAGCAAAGTAAAAAACCGCTCGAACCGTGTATACAAGTTGAATCCGCATTTTATTCATTTTATTCATACCTCGTTCGTTCGAGTTCATCGCGGACTTTGCGTGAGAGTGAGAGAGAGAGAGAGAGAGAGAGAGAGAGAGAGAGAGAGAGAGAGAGAGAGAGAGAGAGAGAGAGAGAGAGAGAGAGAGAAAGAAAGAGAGAGAGAGCGAATTTCCTGCTCGCCTGTTACGCGAATATTCGGATTCGCGCGGATGCTGTCAATGTTGTTTTATATCTCGCGGATGTACGAATGTCATTACACGTTAAACGATGCATTACAGCGACGGATATATTATGCAGCGTGACGTTAATTTTTATTTATCGAACGAAAAATACCGATGAAAAATACCCGCTTCGGCATTATTCTCTCCGCATTTCGCGGCGGCGCCGCTACTTTCTAACGTGAGAATGCACGAGCAACAATCGCGCGATGCAAATCTGGAAAGCACGATAGCCGTTGCAGCATGGAGAAGGGACGTATTTAGTGTACACGAGCTGCGGGAAACCAACGACTGTGCGCTCTTATCTCGACGTGTCTATAGACTCGTCGCTTCTAGAAGCGCCGTTGTGAGCGCCGACTTCCGGAATTGCCACGTAGAATCATCGTAACAATTTTAAAGGGGATAAACGGAGCAAACGCGGGCAGCGTTTGGACGAGGGCGTCTCGGGTGTTCCGCTCTGCCGATAAAAGGCAAAAGTGATCGACTTTTACTTTTACGACGGACAAAAATTGCGTTGCGTCCCGTATCGGGAAGTCGTTACGAGAACGCAAGGAGGACGCCGCTGTCCGGCGAGAAAAAAGGACTGGATTCTACTGGATCGATCCTCGAGTCGTCCATCCTTTCGTCCAACGACGAAGAGTCGAAGGAAAGACCAAGTCTCGAGACGAAGAATCGAGCGCGCGCAACGCGCGACAAAGCCGCTCTCTCGAGCAGCGCTCGCCAGCGGCTGGACGCCAGGTCGGAGTGGTCTCGCGTGCGCCGGCTCGATCGCTCGTCTCTCCGCACTCTGCGCGCGCTGGGACTCTGGGACTCGCGTTACGCGTGTCGTGCGTGCGCGTGTGCGTGGTGCGAGATATATGGGATACGCGACGGATCGAGATCGGATCAGGTTGACGCCGCCGCATTTGTGACCCGCGAGGGTGCGTGGGCGCCGCGCGCGGCTGAGATAGCGGCGGCGATCACCAGCGAGAATCGCGCGCCTCGGAAGGGGGAGGAGAACTACTCGCGCCGCCGTAACGAAGGACGGGAGAGGTGCGTACGCGCTCGGAACTCGCCGACTGCTGTCAGTATCAGCTGGTCCGCCGCGGCGACTCGTGGTGTCGTTGACGCGTAAACTGACACGTTCCGGCTCGGTCGCGGCAACGAACAACCGAACCGAGCGTTGTTCCCTTTCTCGGCGGTTTCCTCGGCGAGCCCGCGAGACCGCGAAGCGGTGCCTCGTCGACCGACGGGCCATCTAGAGAGAGAGAGAGAGAGAGAGAGGGAGAGAGGGAGAGAGGGAGAGAGGAGGGGTCGGTCGAACGACGAGTTGTCTTGGAGCGACGACGGCGTGAGCAGCGCGGAACGCGGAGAGCAACGAGTCGGCGGCGGTGTTCCCGCGAGTTACGCATGCGTCTTCGTTGCTGGTGACGCGCGAATTCTCGACGGTGCGTCAACGCAACTCGACAGCGAACTGGCCGGCTTCCCCCCCGCGTATGTTCTCGACGATTCGTCCGCTGCATCGGCACGTGCAAGTGTGCGGGCTTTAGGCTGACGGGCGCGATAGGCAGACGCGGTTATCGCGCGTCGGCATTCACGCCTGGGAGAACCCTCCGATCGGATACACACATGTATTAATCCACGTACACACTCGTACGCGACTCGGACAGCTCGGAAGATCAGTGAAACATCGTGCCGTGACCCAGTGTCCCGACAACAACGAGAAGGAGAAGGCCCGTAAACGTCGTAAGTAGCGAAAGTTGGGCGAATTTGTCGCCAATCTCGTTCGCCATATGTTAGATCCGTTTCGCGTTCTCGCCCGAACTCGACCACGAAACGGGAAAGTCTCGATCGCTCGTATCTTTATCTAATCGCTATCTCTAATCTCGTGACGAAATTTCCGCGGTATTCCCGGTACTCGAGAAAAGCTCTGCTCATCGGAGCAGCCTTTCTAGAAGGGAAGATCAGCTCTTTGTAGAACGCCCGGTCGTGCGCCCGCGAGCGCGCGCGACATTTTCTTCATCTTAATTCATCTAGATTCAGCTAGATTCATCTCATCTCTCTCTCTCTCTCTCTCGGCGAGTTTCAGCAAAACTCTTTTCCGCGCGCGCGCGCGCGCGCGTAAACGCACCGCTCGAGACTCGATCGGAGAATCATTCGTCGCTCGGATTTTCGAATCTGCTCGTTATCTGGCCCGATCGACCGATGGATGATGGAAAATTGATCAACGCCGAGCCGTTGATCGTTTAGCAGCAGCCAGTCGATCAACAGGTAACTAAAGCTCGATCTCCGATAGCCGTCCAAGGGAATTATGTTCGCTCAGCTATCGCCTTCTCCTCGCCAAAAGGAGATCTCGTGCGACGTAACGTTTGCACGCGTGTTCGCCACGGCGATTATTATTCGCCGCTCCGTCTATCCGTGTATCGTGCGCGAGATGAACGTTTCCTCGTTCTTCTGGGATAATTATAGGATGGTAGTTTACTCCTTGCACGGTTCGCTTTCACTCTGCGATACTGATTAGCCGCTCTTATGATCTCTCTCTCTCTCTCTCGAACGCGGAACTGAATCCTCTCAAGAAACTCTCAAGAAGCAAGACGCGTACGAATAATCGATAGAACGGTGCGTGCGAGAGGAATAGAGAGAGAGAGAGAGAGAGAGAGAGAGAGGGAGAGGAGGGGGAAAAAGAGATATATATATATATATATATACACACACACACATTTTATATATATATATATATATGTTACACATAGCGTGGAACGACGGAATTAAATTACAACTGCCACGAAGACGCGATTATGTCACCGCGTGTGCGTGCGCGGTATTCAGAGAAATCGGCCATTTCGCGGGAATACATAGCCTAGCCAAGGTTGGGTCGTATCTTACTTTGAGCGAATCGCCGGCTCGCCGCTACGAAACGTACGCTCTAATCTGTATGTACGTTAATTTATCCGTAATTTATACGTGCGATCGCGTACACTCACGGCACGTTGAAGCCGCGCCGACTTGTTTGCCGTGTCTTTAACGAGCATTTCCGGCAATATTCCGGTGCGCAATTATTATTACGCCGCAACGCGGGAACGTCTTGTGTCGATTACGTCGGAGGCATCCGATTTGATCGATCCGATTCGTCTTCGATTCGAAGACGAGGAACGAGGAAGAGAGATTCCCGCGTTTGATCATCGCCCGGTGCCCGTCTCGATCCGTGTTTTCGCGATCGATCCTTCGCCGCGATCGATCCTTCGAGGAGATTCCACGATTCTACGCTCTAGCCTCTTAAATTCCACAGACAGACGGACAGAGGAGACGGCTTGCTGCTTGGCAAGTTTATGGCCAGTAGAAGCGGGATAGCGATGGCTCGAACGATCAAGGCATAGATAGTTTTATCCGCGCGAGAAATCTCTCGATCTGATCGCTCGATCGTACGATCGACCAACGACGAGCTCGAAAACAAGTTACATCTCGCAAACTTGGCATCGGAGCGCGGATCAAATCGCATCGCATTTCCGCTTACGATACGATTCTACGAGAGAGCAGTACCTCTCGCGTTCGATGGGGCGCAATGACAATTTACGAGCTAGCTGGAAACCGATTCTCGTTTCTCCTTTTAATTGCGACAGTGGTCCGTGACGTCACGAGCGATCGCGAACGCATTACGATCGAATCGCCGACATTATTATGATATATATCGCGTACCCCCCCCCTCTCTCTCTCTATAGCAGATAAGCTGGATAATACGGACGATATCGGGAGACGCGCGGCCAGAGATCTCGGATAATGGAACAGGGATAATATCCAGATGGCAAGAGGAGTATATCGACGCCGCTGATGATATTCCGTGCGCGACGAGAGTCGGCGATCAAGCCAATTCTCGCCGCGACGATTTTTCCTCTTTCTTTCTTCTTTTTTCTTTTTTTTCCTTTTTTTTTCCGCCACCGACGACCACCAAGGAGGGAGGGACGGAGTTCGGGTCTGCCGCCGTTACGCCAGACTCTCCTTCGCGCACGTTTCACGGCTGTTCTGTCTCCCGCCCCCCTTTCGCTGCCGCTTAATCGTTTTAAATGGTTTGCACGGAGATGGATAAGAGTTGCGTGCGTCGATTTTGTGTGTCAGCTGTTCGCGATGTCGGCGAGGAATCTCAAGTAGATTTGCCAAGACCTTAGGATGGCGCGATGCAACGCGTGTGCAAATAACGCGGGCGCACACGCCCGCCCGTGAAGCGTCACATGGCGTTGATTACGTAGTCAACAGGTTGCGCCTCGCGCAACGAAGAAGGAACGCTCGTTTAATCCGAGCGACGTACGTTGTACGTACGTCGCTCCTTGGCACGTACCGCGGCGCGGCGCGGCGCGGCGCCATGTACGCCACGAGAGAACTCGCATCATAATTGACCGTTAATCAATTCCATCCGTCCATTCATCCATCGCGCGACAATGTTTCTCTTGGCTCGGTCCGCGAGGTGGAATCGCGAGGGAAGCGTGAAATCAATTTTCTCTTAATAAAAGTTGAATCGACTCGCCGAGTCAGCGCGAGTCAAATTCCTTCGTAATTGACGTTATGGGTGCCGCTGATTTATAAGAGTCGTAAAGTAATCCGGGAAATATAGAGATACGTATCACTTAGCGCGGACGGCAACCCGCGACCTCCCCGCGAATCGTGCGCAACGATATCAACCGATTTCACCGTTTCGCTGATTTACGAACGTCCCGATGATTAACGGAGCGTCCAGAGATATACTTTCGCTTACGCTCTTGAGTCTCGGCCTCTTTTATTCAACGCGTCGTACGATATTTATCGAGCCGACATCGAACGGATGCGCGCGGATCGATACGCGCGTCGTCGATCGGCACGCGTTTATTTCGATTCGGCGATTGTTTTACGAGCGCGTCGTCCGGAGCCATCCTTATTCCGGTCATACCGTATTACGATTCCCATTAAAGCGAGAGAGAGAGAGAGAGAGAGAGAGAGAGAGAGAGAGAGAGAGAGAGAGAGAGAGAGAGAGAGAGAGAGAGAGAAAGAGATAGCGACGTGTGTTACGTGCGCGATACACGTGCATCGAGGAGAGCTCGCGTTATAATCTCGCCGTTGGATTTTCTGATCCCGCCTTTCACTCATTCACTTCCTCCTTTCTTCGCGAATCTTCTTGCGGTATCTCGCTGCATTATGATGCCGCCGCCGTTGCTGCTGCTGCTGCTGCTGCTGCTGCTGCTGCTGTTGCTGCTGCTGCATTCCTGACATTTTCCTCACCCTGTTTCTCAAATCGAATTTCCGCTCCGGGATATCGCGCTCGATTCGTACAACGCGCCAGATGCAACGCGTCGAATGCCTTTCACTCGGCGATCGATCCGCCGTCCAGTTTCCGCCTTTCGGTGGCACGATGGCACTCTTTTCTTCTTCGGCGTCGACGACGATGCGATGTAACCACGCCAACGATGCGCCGTTGTAACCGCGATTTTTTGTCCTTCCCGGCACAATGGAACGCGCGCCGTCAATTTAGAACGTGACACGCACCTCGATCGAGCCGATCGCCTTATGATCTTCGCACTTAAACGCTCCCGCCTTTCACTTCCTCCTTTCTTTCTCCAAAATCATCTTTATATCATTACCATTACCTTTTATCATTAGCATTCTCCGTTACCGTCAAACCATCTTCCTCTTTTGGATCTTCCCTTGAATTTGAAATTGAATCACTCCGTGTTACCGGATGCCGTAGATGCGATCTGCTTGGCAAAATTTTCAAATTTTCATACGCTCTTCGCGGTCATCGCGAATCGCTTTTACGATTCCGCCGCTTCCGCCTCGTAATATCGTAATATCGACGTTTACGCGCGCAAGTTTGTCGAAATGTTGAAAGAGAAAAACCCGAGTAAACTCTGGGTCAAGTGCGCGTGGTCAACCCCAGGAATCCTGGGACAGTGTCGGACATATCGGGACATCGATCAACACCAACTTGATCTTTCCCTCTTTGATCGTTCCGCCTCGTCTATAATCCATAAAAAGAGAAAAAGAAAAAAAAGAAAAAAAAAGAAAAGAAAAAGAAATAATCCGCGTAATCCGACGTAATCGTTACGTCGCGCGATGTTTGCCCTTTGTCTCGTTCGATACGCAGACGCACAGGCAACACTTGATAAAAATTTAATCGAATCTTGTGCCAGCTAATGCGATCCGCCAGTAAGCGATTTCAGTGTCGTTAACGTGTCACACACTGTGAGTGAGTAGTTGGTCGCGATATTGAGCTTTAATTTATCAAGTCTCGACGGGAGAATCCTGTGGATTTCGTCAAAACGGAGGACGAAACGGAGGACAAAAGTGATTAAAAAGTGACAATATTTCGCGATTTCGCTGAGAAGCGGCGAGAGAAATTTGCGCTCCGAGATCATCATCCCGGAGTGCACGCGCGTAAAAATCGCGCGCAGAGGTCCGCCGTATTTTCATGGACAGACAGTTTTATGATCTTGGCGCGATGGCGGATGTACTATTTATTTTTTGCGCCGACGATGTAAATCGTACGTAAATGTCGCGTAATTCGACACATTAGCGCGCGCCGTTTTATCGCCGTCGGTTTCCATCCTCGAGTGATTCCCCAGGCGGCGGGGATTTATGCTTCTGCTAGTCTGAGCTCTGATAATGTCGAGAACGCTCGGCGCGTGTTCGCGATGCCGCTCTAATCACCGCTTGATCGAACTTTGATCTTCGTGCAGACCTGTTGTCGCTTCTGTAATTAAACACGTGACGCCTTGGTGAGAGAAACTCGAAAGATTGCAATCACGACTACAATGCGTCATGCAATATACATGCGTTTCCGTTTGCCTTTGCAAGTAACGCTGGCAAGTATCTGGCTTGAAATCTGGCTTGAAATCTCGAAGGGATCGCGTTGATCCACAAAGATGTCGTTTGGTATGCGCCCGCGCGCGAATCGAGCGCGAGCAAACGGAAGGAAGGAGAGGGCAAAGGGCAAACGGTCTTTGCACCTTGCCGCACACGTGTGCGATGAGAGATTCAACAGTAGCCGGCGCGTATCTTCCTCTCGCGCGATTCTCCTGTTGGTAATACCGACGTCCGTTATTCATCATTATTAATAGATCGCCCATACGGCCCGCGTGTAACCTTTCTCCTGCATATTAAGCTTAATAAATCCGACTCGGCGAGTGACAGTACGCGTCGAGTGTTCCAGAACGAGCGATTATATTACGCGAAACAATGGCGCGAGACGTCCGTTTGATCAAACGGGTCATTTGTTGCGTGCCGCGCGCCGCGCCATATTGACGTAGGCGTAATAAGTTATGTTTCTCGAAAATATCAGCTACGATCTGAGTTGTGCAACACGTTGTGCCGCGGGCTGGCTCGATTCTCGACTCTCGTCGAGACTGGATGTCATCGCTTTTATTATCGTACCCGATGATGATCCCCCGATCACCGCGAATCGTCCGCGAATGTCGCGAAGCTTAGGCGGATCACCCAAGCCACCTCGGTCACCACCGAATCCGACCTTCTCCGAGAGAAGCGAGAAATTTCATCGATGAGATCTCGATGAGATGTTTCGTCGCCAATCTTTCGCCAACAGAGCCGGACCGAGAGAAACTCCGGAGAATCAAGATCCGCCGAATTCACAGCCTTCATGGTCGGGAATGGAAATTGGATCGTCCTTTCTCGCGGCTCCTTCGTATGGATTGTGTTTACAATCCCGATTCCCGATCTGCTGTCGAGTAAGCCGGATACGACGACGATGTTGCTCGAGGTTTGCCCAAGGTCAGGTTTTGAAATTCTTAGTCGATCGAATAAGGTAATAACGTCTTAGCGTCAACGGTTGCTGCTTCGATGTAAATTCATATTAATCTTAATCGGCAAATTTATGCGTAGAATCTCAGGGATATTACGTGTATCATAAATAATTAGAGAGATTTTGCCGTCCAGGTTGCGCATGAAATTTTTATTAAAATGCGAACTCTGCTCAGCTGAGACGCGCTTTTAAATCGTAAATTTTCAATTCTCCTTTCGAGAATATTCGATATTCAAATCGAATCGTCCACCGAAAGATCTCACTTATTTAAGGCTGCTTCGATGTTGATCTCTCTCTCTCTCTCTCTCTCTCTCCCCTCCCTGCGATACCACGCAACCTGTCCCGATATCGTAAATACTACCAAGTATTATGCGAAATCGCAAAACTGTTGACTCGATCGACGAAAGTGGAATGCGAATATAGGGCGATGCGGTTCGCCGGTAAGGGTTAATCTACTCTCGAGGTCGTTTCAGCATGCGATGCATGAATGCGATACATTCGCTACTGTGTATTTAGCATGGCTAGCCCACGTTCGTGTCGTTGCAAAACGTGTCGATGCGCACACGCGCACGTCTTCCTTGACATTAAAATGTGCACTTACGTGCATTCCATCGCGAAAGCGTAATATCTCCGCGCCCACTCTCCCTCCCTCCCTCTCTCTCTCTCTCTCTCTCTCTCTCTCTCTCTCTCTCTCTCTCTCTCTCTCTCCCCCCCCCGATCACCTCGATCACCTTTATTTGCCTTTCAGTCTTCCTTCTTCCTTTTTATCGATCGTAATCACTGCATAACGCGCACGGTGGCGAGTCAAGTGGCACCTTTGGTCGCACGCGAGGATCGCGTCTCGCGAGGAAAACTCGTGTTATCCAAAGTGTCATCGAATCCAACAACGAAAGATAGCTGAAATTCTGAAAAATGAAAGACGATGGCTTTACACCATCGATGCGTTGCACGGAACATGCGTTTGTTATTACGCGCGCGAATGATAATTGATAATTGAAGCGATTGCGTTTCAAACGCAGACACGTCCAAACACGTTTGTGCGAACGGCGTATTGAGAAACCGAATGCACGAATTATCTATATAATTTCATGTTCCTCCTTCACTCGATTTCGCGTAATCCGGCACCGCATTTTCTCATTTTCATGCTTAATCAAGCGTTTTATCAACACGCAGTATCAGCAAAGCACGCGATTCGAGCCGAGCTCGAAATCGATCGAGCTACTMCCCCCACCGCCACACGATGAATTCCTCGAATGATTCCAAAATGTCGAGGCTACAATGATTGTGGAACAAAACTTTCGGAACTGGTAAATCAGGTTGACCAAGGTCACGTTTCGAAGGATATCTCGAATTTCTTTTTTCTTTTTCGACTTGACCGAGTACGGTTGTCGCGTTAGCGACAAGTACGGATCTCAATTCCGGTGTGTCTTCACATCGATTGATTGTCAACGTCGAGCTTTTTATCCGCAAATCGCTCCGACGGTTTACAGTTGCGATTACGGTACGATGCGCTGTAAATTTGTTGGCGCGAACGCGGAGCGAACCAAGATTCACGAGATGCGCTCTCGGACGACGGACGATGGCCGTCTGGCCGGTAAAAGTGTCCGTAATTAATGCGTCCGTCTAGATACGCTGACCGCGGCGACTCGCGTCGATCAATTAGAGGCCGGCGAGCGAACGGCGAGCAAGAGAGATATTCCGAAATAGCGTTATGTCCCTTTCTTTCTTATTCTTATGTCCCTTCCCTTCCCTTCCTTCCCTTCCCGCCCCCGCTCCACTTTGCGCCTTCCTATATCCTCTTTCTCGATGTTGCCTCTCCGCCGCGGCCTTGACGGCAGACACTCATTTTTCTTCACCGTCGCGGTTTCACCATCGATCACGATCACGATCACGATCACGTGTCTCACGCGTGTAAAATGTATCTCCTCCGCGTGCGTACGTATTTCTTTCCTCCCGTTTTCCTTTTTTTTTTCCTCTTCTTTTTACCTGCAATCCAGAGCGCGCTAGCACGCGCTGTTGTGTAAAAATTCGATCGCGAATTCGAGCACGCGCGACGCGACGTTCGACGTTCGACGTTCGACGTTCGACGTTCGACGTTCGACGTTCGACGTTCGACGTTCGACGTTCGACGTTCGACGTTCTCCAGACGAATCTCGATAAAGAAGATGCTGGCTAACGCGACGAACGATCAAACTGTATTTTAAGCAATTATCAACGTATCGTATCAAAGCATCTCGCCGTTGAGCGATATGGCGCGCGGCACTTGGCCATAGCCAAGCCATATCACAGCTCGTGTCATTGCGTGTCATTTGCTCCGACGTGGCGAAATGCCGTTACGCGTTAACGTATAACGTAAATATCCGTATATGTAAAGTAATAAATATTACGCGACTACCGTGTTACAAAACGGACATAATCGCAGCCGTACTCCTCAGACGCGGGCGCGGGAGAGGGCGAAAACGCGAATGCGCGTGTCATCCGATGAAATTGTGCATCGTAGAGCGATTAAGCGCGCGGCGCTTAAAATATCAAGTTGCAAGGTGGGAGATCCTAGCTCCGAAGCTCGCAAATTGCGGTGCTCGTTTAATCGTTAATGACCTTGAGGCTCGTCGTAGCCGAGCTATGCGAGCTATTCGTAGGAAAGTGAAACGCTGATCGATACCGAATACGAGATGTAACAGCGTCGCGCGTTTCACGCGCGATCAGCTTGCTTTCGCGTTCTCTCGGCGCATCGCCGCGCTTCGACGCGTCGAGAACGCGTCGTTCTAGTTTAGCCCTGCGAAAGGAATGCGACTAGTTTTCAAGGTTCGCCGGTACGTACCAGGACGCGATACGCACGTGGATTGAGCGATAATCGATCTCTCGTTATGATTGGCAAATCGAGCGCGCAAACTCGTCGCTCCTTCCCGGTTTGCGTTATTCGTGATTGTCGCAAAGCGACAAGACCGAGGCTTTTTAGACCGAGCTTTCAGTCTCGCATCCCCCGCGGGAGGGAAAAGATGATGCTCTTGGCCTCGCACGTGGCGAGGCGCGCGGAGACGGAATGGCAGTTTCCGTCAAGATGAGAGCGGAGATACGTCGTTACGCTCCGCGGAAATTCAACGGCGGATCGAGCGCGAGAAGCGCGAGAAGCGCCGAGTTTAAGCGTCGCTGTCCCTTTCTGCATCTATTTTACGGTTATTTTGCAAGCGGTCATTCGTTGCGCCACGGCGCGCGCATGATTGCGGCGCGCTCCCTTCGCTGTTGAAATCCGCGCGATCGCTCGTATCCTGGAAACTCATTTCGATCGGCCAAGTGGAAGCGAGAGCACTCGCGAGTCTTCTCTCTCTCTCTCTCTCTCGGTCGCACGTGGGAGGAACAGCCGCGCCTCTGTCAAGGCTTCTCGCGTGTCGTCTTCGCGATGTCCCACATCGATGGATCCGCGAGGTCGCGTGATCCGCGAGTGCGACTCGCCGCCTCGAGTAATCGCGCGGCGATTCGAGAATATCGAGATGCTCCTGTTCGAGCCTTCGAGGCTCGCTGCGCGTCGGTGCGACATTTCCGTTTACGCGGAGAGCTTTCGACTTGACGTAACTATCTTTCCAAACATTTCAGTTTGATCTTGCATATCGTGATCCGTTTGATCCGGTTATCGCAGTTACGGCAAAGCTTGACGTCAATATCGACGTAAAACAATGATGTCACTCTTATCAATGCTATTTCTATGCGAGCTGATCGACACGGTCGAGCCTTTTATTATGCATGTGCGACGGAACCTGCCATTTGTCAGTGTCTCGTTTATCGGCACGATGTCGAGCCGAGTGCTAAACTTCCTCGACGACGATGTCGGGTACTCGATATTCGCGACATCTGTTTCGCAGACTATCCGCGCCATCCGCGCTCTCGTAGCCGCCGAATCTACCGATCTGCACCGCAACAACGGGGAGACAACGGGGGGATTTATTCAGCAACGCGATATCTTGCCCGGGAATTAATAGATAATCTCGCGGAGATCGGTGCGTTGCATTTCCGACGAGTCCTCTCGTATCTCGTATCTCGTATCTCGTAACTCGTAAATCGATCGCGCGATAGCGAAGCGTCGAATCGCGTCGAACCGCGGAGGATCGCTTCGTGCTTGATGCTCCTTGTTTATAATACTCCGAGAGACGCCAAGAGATCCCTCGGAGCTAAATATGTATGTACGATACGAATGTACGAATGTACGAATGTCGCTTTCTCCGTTGAAAAATTTCAACAACTGCTACACGCGCGAGCTGCTCGCTTAATCGATTCAATTCCATTGCACGCGTCCATATCCATTCCCCATATTTGTTTGCTCGCTAACGGACGTTAGCGATCGCATCGCGAGGCGGCGAAAGTGCAACGTCGAACTGTTCCGTTGTTTCTCGGGATCTGTTTCCTTCATTCCTCGAAGAACGCTAGAAGAACGTTGGAATAATTAATTTATCGGCGGAGATTAATATTCCGATTCCGCTTTCGCTCAGAGACGCGAAAGAGACGGACATACCCAGGTCGCGATCCAAGTAAAAAGCGCAATCCCACAATCTTTTTGGGGGGATCTTTTTTCGTCTCGTATCCCTTGTCTCTCTCGTTGTCGCGTTGTCTTTATTGGCCCTGGCTCTTGCGTAGCGAGTATCGAGGAGTTATATTTACCTGCTCCAACTCCTCTCGTTCCTGTCGCATTGGTCAAAGTGTCGCGCGAAGTGCCCGCGTAATCTCGGCTCGCAACGTTGCGCGACCATGATAATAAATAAATGGCGACAGACTGAGATAGCCGCCGAAGAAATGGACCACGGGCGGACGCGCGATAAACTCTCCGCGCGCTTCCCGCGGTATCGTTCCGAGCGGATTTGTAGGCGGAACCCACTCGCGCTCACTCGTCCGCGAATAAGTCAGCGTTGCCCGTTATAAATTTGCGATTACGTCCATTATGGATGGTGGCGAAGCCGCCGCGCGGAAAAAGTTTCTCTCCTCGACGCGGCGACGATTACAATTATATCATATAAGGGATGTTTAAGGATGTTTAAGGATGTTTAATCGACGCGATGGTTGTTGCACGTTGTCGCGTCGTTGCAACGACCTCGTTCTCGCATCAACGATCATCAACGCGGTCAGCGCTAACCAAACACCGCGAAACAGCTCGCACGGTTTCACATTCATGGCACATGGATCTTTCTCTCTCTAAATCCTCGTTGGATCTACGAGTCCCGATAGGGATTCGCGTTGCCTTCAAAGTCCATAAGCATTGAAGCTCGAGGTGGGGCCAGCCCGTTACCACGTTCCATCGAGACGACATTGTTCTGCATACTTCACACTTCATACTTCACACTCGCGGTCGCGAGTGAAACCTACTCATCGAGCGTTGACTTTGCGTGCATGGTGCTCGTTAGCTTCTCCCGCTGGAGTCAACGATCCTCCAGTCTGCTGTTAACCTCTGGCGAAGGTGCAATGCAAATGTCAAAAATCTCTCGAGAACCACTCACGTGGTTCGATCGCGACGAACGTAGCCGTCCGATGCTTCGGACTGATCGCTTGGTCCGCTCGACCTTACCTGGAATCTCGTCGTTCGGTCGTTTCTTCTTGGACATGACGATGTCATGCCATGCGATGTCAAAAGCGAAGCGAGAGGCGCCGTGCCGTGCGCGTAGCGAACGGAGGTCGCTTCCTGCTTGCCGCAACGTTCGCTTTCTTTGTTTCGTTCGAGAGCAAAAAGGCCGCGAGCTTCGAGCGCTCATGTGAAAGTACTATTCTGCTTTACTTGACCAACAATGCGCAGTATCTTACGGCTTACCGCGAACATGACCTTTTTCTGGTATTTAGGATAGTCAAGGCATTTGCAGAAGACTGGTTTGCTCTCTTGCGCGGACCGCAGAATCAATCTTCCACGACATTCTTTTCTCGAATGGCATTAATGGACGATAATGACAGAAAGAGAGAGAGAGAGAGAGAGAGAGAGAGAGAGAGAGAGAGAGAGCGACGTTTACCGCGAAATTTTCTCGCTGCTTCGAGCTGCTTCCGAAGCTTTTATTCCTCCTACATTGCGCGTTCACCGCGAACGGAATCACGTGAAATAACATGTTACGTTTAAATAATTAACGAGTCGAAGCAGTACGGCAGTAAATACCTGATCGCTGTACTTAATAACCGCTCTGCAAAGTTGATATCGTAACGATAAAGAAATCGTAACGAAATTGCGTTACAAGGTAATGTAAAGGAAGTCTATTTGAGATAATAGGATGATAATTAGTGATTCGTGTCGGTCTGTTGTTACCGGTATCGGCGATTGCTCGCACAAGAAATCATATAATGACAACACTGATAGTTCGTTACGGTTCATGCGAGTCGTATCGAATTTGTATTCCAAGTTGCACGTGCATCGATCGACATAAAAATCCACTTGGATCGATCTCCGCTTTCTCGTTGCTTCTTGTTTGCTTCTGCGATAGATGCGTAAACGCCTAAGCATATGACGGTTCTCGCTCGAGAAATCTTTGTCAATTGTTGGCGCGAATTCGGTCTCTTTCGCGGAGAGGTCTCGTTAAAGAGAGATGCAACTACAGACCGCGTACGGACATGTATACGGAGAGCGGGGCGGAGAGAAATTTCCCGCATCGAAGAGACATCGAACAACTGAACGTCAACTTCGCTACAAAGCGGAAAGTTGTAGAGTCACCATACCGGCCATTATTAAAGGCCACATAGAAGTTAATGACTTGCGCATAATCGCGCAACGACACGGCTATCCGAACGACTCGTTGTCAATTTCGAGTGTCGATCGATCAATCAACGAATTGATAAGGATGCAAAGTTATGCAAAGGGGATGAATCGTGGAACTTGGCGCAATGCGCCACCGTCGATAAATCGGCATGCCACACGTCAAGAACACGTGCGTTCAGGCGAATCCTCGATATCTTCGTGCAACCTTCGTGCGGATCGTCCAATTAATTAGATCGAGCTCTCGAGCATGTCGATGTTTGACCGGCTCGCTTCATTTTTGCCGACTCATTTTATCTAGCCCTCATTTCGAAACAGTGGATAACAACAAATTTGGAAGCTGCGTGACTCGAACCTACGAACGATCTTATATTTTCGCTTTTCGCATTTCGAGACATCGTATGATTAGACAAACGTGTACTATTCTTGTACTATTCATATCAAATTCATATCGCACTCGCGTTCGTGATGGAAATCTAAAATTCTTGAAAGCATTGACATCGCAATGCTGACAACGGATGCTGCTGGATTCGCCACTGCATTTGCCCAATGACTCGCGAAATTGCCGAAAGATTTTGCAAATTGTCGGTCGGTTATTTCAAACCAGCGAACCTGCCTCTGCGACGTATGACTTGCAGACTTATAACTTGCGACGTAATTACTCCTTATTGAGAGAGAGATTAGAAAATTAAAATTGACTATAAAATATCTTTATCGAACGCTTTATCGAATATGTCTGAATCATAGAAGCTACACATACGCATCCATGATGATATTTTAATTATCCGTAGTTGATGCAACTACGATGTACGATTCTTGGAAAGCAAAATTGTCAATATAATTTACTACTCGCGTACTTACATAATGTAATGTGCGTTACGTGCATTCTCACATCGGGGTATTACATGTATCCATCATCCTCCGGAAAGAACGACACTTGACATTTGAATCGATTTATCAATTAATTATTAAAAATTGAAACACGAAGCGTTTATAATCTCGTAATGTAATCGCGCGATCTTCTCGTTAACGTATCTCTAGCTACTGCTACTTGAGGAAGACTCGTTGAAGAAGAGTTGCAGGCTGTTGCACTAGGCGTCGTACATCGGAATCGTCCCGTCACGTAAGATAACGAGCGATATGAAACTCGAGAAGTTATCTTTCGCCGAGTGTTTACGATGCTGGAACGGCGCGATGTCTTACTTTAACACGTTGTTTACGGAACGGGCGCAATCTGATTCCGTTATGGTTACACTTTATAGTAATTGAATGGGACCTGATCGATCGCCGCTCATATTGGATCATTTTTAAGTGCGTTCTTGATGCGTTTTTCTTTAAATATTTTGCTTGCGCGCGATAACGACGCGCGTTACCTACATCGATGCATTTATTCATTAATCATCATTCATTTCTTTATGTGTTTTACTCTATTGTATAATAAAACAATTTTAGATACACACACCTAACATATATATGCGTATGTATATATTTCGCAAAAGAGTTTACATTTCGAAGAATATTTGTTCCGTGATAAAAATGCAAACGATGTTTAAAGCATGCGGAATATGTTTGGCAATCGCATGACATCGCGGTCACATCATTTCGTCAAACGTATTCCATTTCGGTCTCGCGATTAGTTACATTTAACATTTTACTGTTCGCATTGCGTCGCATCGCATAATTCGATAATCGATCACGAAATTACGCAATGGAACCTATAAAAATGTAATTTCGCACGGGACACAATCTCCGAAATTGTTTGAATCCCTTTTTACCGTGCAACGTGCGTTTTACAGTGCAACGAATATTGTCTCGTAACGTGTAACGTGTTGCTTGCCGTGCAAAGATTACCGAAAGTAATCGATCAGTACAGAAAATGGAAAAACAAAATAAAAATCCGTGCGACGAGACCGGTCTTTAGCTATTTGCGATTTGCTGTCTCTCTGCACAGAGATCCCATGTAATCCGCGTTATTGTTGTAGTATTGTTTGAAACTACTTTTTCATTATCGGATTACCGTTTCGTCTGCCGTTAATTGTACTTTATTACGAGCGACATCGCGCTCCCACTATCGATCATCGCTTCTAATGAAACTAGATTATTTTCGATTCGACGAATCCGCGCGAATACGTTATTACATCTGTTTTCAAGAATCACGCATATCCTCTTCTCTCGATAAAAAAATGTAACGATATATCGCGCGAAACGAGAAATATATATATATATATAATATTTTCTAATCGGCAAACTTCGATACTTGATTATTGATCATAATCGATAAATTCTACAGAGATATATTATCGAATGAAGATAGATATTCAAGTTTTTCTCTTTAAGTCTTTCTGCACGTTTAAGAAAACATCCAAATGGCTTTGAGCGTCGATCGTTAGGACGAATTCACTGGAAAGATTACTACCGGCGAGTATTACTATGATTAATGTTACTTCGACTTCGAGGCATTATGTAACTTTCAGGAAAAGCATTAGACATTGTCTGCTATATATAAAATAAATCGAGATAATGGACACGAGTGCACTTTTTACATAGTTTGAGAGGGAGGGGGGGAGAGAGAGAGAGAGAGAGAGATTCGCAAGAGCGAATAACAATCAGTTTATTCGATACAAATCACTTTTTTCGCGTCAACGCGGCGACGAATTTACGAGTCTTTCGTTTAATCTTATATATTACGTGCACATGTGCGTTGTTCTTTATAAATATAAATCTTCCGTATTCGTTTCGTGTTTCTTGTCGTAGTTTATTAACAACAAACGACCGGTCGTCGTTTCTTTTTTCTTTTTTGTTTTTTCTTTTCTTTTTCTTTTTCTTTCTTCTTCTTCCTCTTTTTTTTTCCCCCCTCTCTGGATACCGATTGCAACCTAGCTTAGACGGAAGTCTGATAATCGCATGTGCGTCAACAACATTCATGCTCGTGCGCGCCGGTGTTACGTAAGCTGAAGTTTTCAACCGTAAAGACCGGACCTCCGGATAACTACGAGGCTTCGGCTAAATCGTTAATCAAATATACATATTTGCGGCCGTTCTTACTCCGTTGAGCGGATAAACAGCGACGCACGCTACGCAATGAATATTCTCATTGCAAGTTGTCCGTTAAAGCGCCTTGTATCGCCGCGATCAAATTTATCGCTTTGAAGAAAAAGCCGCAATTTTTGTTACCGGATTAAAAGTACGCCGCGAGTAAACGAATGCAAGTTTTGCTTAATCGATAACGATCGCTTCTGGCGGCACGGTAGTTAACTGCGATGACGGCGGTATTATGCGCCGAATAATTTGCATCGCGATAATCGATCATTCGTGAAGTCGAGCGAAAGAGAGACGCTCTTGCCGCGATAGCGGCTTCAACGACGCTGAAATCTCCGACGCGACGCGTTACTCTGCGTTACGTGGCCGTAAATTAAAGCCGGCCAATTTTCCGACACGCGACCGTCCGCTCGTCCGCTGCTCGCTCATTCGCTCGTGGAACGAATGGAGGACGCGTGATGATAATTTTAGGCATCAGTTAGGCATCTCCCGCCTGTGTGCCCGTGTGTGTCTCGTGTGTGTGACAATTTCGCGTTACCATGCCGATGACGAACGCGCGAATGAAAATTCGGTCATGGAAGAGCAACGAGGGAGACACGTGGCATGCGCGATGCGATGCGAAAAGTGGTCGATGATCCGCGGATGTGACCGTGCCGTTCGCGCGACCCTTTTACCGCAATGTCAATGTTACGAAATGCGCGCGCGCGCGCGCGCGCGTGTGTGTGTGTGTGTGTGTGTGTATGCGCGCGCGCGTGTGTACGATACGTGTGTCGCGCGAAGAACAAAGCGAGTACGCGATAAAGCGCGAAGAGGAGGAGGGACGGAAGAGAAGAGATTCGAGAGATATAACGTAACATCGAGCCGGCAGACCAGATAATGACCAGTAATAACTATAAGATGTAATAATCACGGACAGGAGGCATGAAAAATGTCAATCGGGACTCGGCTTCGATTGATATTGATTAATTCAATCTGCGTAATTTTATTAATTTCAAGATATTATTGCTCACTGCGTGGAATGTAGCCCCGCGTAATGTAATGTAATGTAATAAATAGGAAAGCTCTTATCTCATATACCGTACATTGTTATCGCGGAAAATGATAACAGTGTTAAAGGCCTTGTCGTTGACTAAACATTATTTCCATTGACTCGAGCGTATTTCGCGATCTCGATAACGGTCAGTTTTAATGACACGCTAAATCATAGACGTGCATTTTTAATCTTCCATTCTGGATAGGTAATCCGGCCAGGTTATCGCGACGATCGGAAAGATCATCGGTCCTTGTCCATTCGACCTTCCCTCCTATCCGTTTCGCGTTGCGTCAAAATTCGATGACGAGAATAATTTTCGCGTTAAACGAGCTCGGCCGCGAATTATCAGCGGCCGCCTACTTTGCCGTCTGTTTATTCGTCAGACCTTACTCGTTACTCGTTAAATCGGGCGCTTCATCAATGTATGTAAATTCATCGCTGTTGGATAATACGAGTCGCAGTGGCTCGCGAGTGGCAAACGCTATCGATTCTCGGCGGAATATGGATGCCGCCGCCTTCTTCTCTCGCCGCTTCCTGTCCTTGGCGTATTCGTATCTTACTCGCGCGAGAGTCGGACGGTCGGCGGATCCTTTCTTCCTAAAGGTCGCCGATTAACCTCGGCCAGATGCAGCCACTGCCTTCTCGCAAGGGATGCCGACGAGATCGTACACAAGGTTGCCTCTCTTGGCAAACACTCTCCTCGGACGCCGATAAAGAATGTACTTAAAAAACATGCAATTAACCGACGCGAAGATAATTGCAATTTACGATTATCGTTTCTCTCTCTCCCTCTCTCTCTCTCTCTCTCTCCCCCTCTTTCTCTCTCCTTTTCCTTTTCCTCTGCATCGATATCGTTGCCAACACGCTGATCGCGTTGGCCTGATTAACACGCATCGCCACTATTTTTCTTAACTTATCCCCGATTATAACGAAACGACCGATTGATTTTGTTTTCGAGCGATTATAAGCGTACTCTTGCGCCTACGATGCAAACAGCGAAGCGTAATTGTATCGCTTGTACGAAAAGGTCTCACTTAGAAATCGCGCTCGTCAATAACAACGGTATCGTCTCGGTTTTTCCAAATTAATGAATGTTTAATTTAATGTTTCATTAATTACAATGTTACGGTATTCGACCCTGATACGTCAGGGTTATATACGCTTCCCAGGGAGCAAACAGCTCTCCCGAACATTGATAATGGTATCGTAATGTTATTTATTAACGTGAAAAAACAACGTGTCATAAACGCTCGAATTATTCCTCCTGATTTCCCTCCAAAATCGCTAACGTAATTTTCTTCTTTTTTTTCCTTTTTTTTTTCTTTTTTTTTCTTCCTTTTATGCATGTACTGATGAAGCTTCGATCGCTTATTCGAGGATTGGACGTGGATGCGAGAAAACGTAAACGAAATTGTTCGCCGCTCGAGAAACGCTTTTCATCTTGTTTGATATTTTGGCGGTGAGAATGTTCATCTTGTATCTCATTCACACATGAATCTTCTATGCGCATCGCGTTTTACGAGGTATCAAAACGTCGAGAGTACTGCTTCGGAATGAGTCACGAAAGAAGCATCGCGGATCTCTCGATGGATGTTTTGCATGCTGAGCAAATCGAAATTTCGAGGCTACGGGTATTTAAAAGTGATATCTATTTATTTCTCTTCTTGCGTCTAGCATTACGTTCGTTTAAATTGCATGAGATCTTGTATGGATCTCTCTGCTGATAAATGCACGTCATACGTCATTTGCATAGTTTCGCAAATGTATAACTGGTAACGTGACAGAATATAAACGTACATAAGAGCAGTAGAACATCTAAAAGAAAGAGAGAAAGAGAGAGAGAGAGAGAGAATGTGTGTGTGTGTGTGTGTGTGTGCGCGCGCGCGCGCGCGCGTGCGCGTGCGAGGAGGGGGGGATCGAAAGCGGTCTTGGCAGAACTCATTAGAATTATGTAATGCTGAACTCCGCCGTTCTTAAAGCCGAAGACCCCGAAGAGAAACAGAACGTGCGCGCGAACGTCGCTGTTTAAGAGAGCGCGGGTCTACCCGTGGAACCGTTTGTTCCACGATATTGTCGCGTTTGCGATTTATTCGCGCGGTTAATATTCAGTGGTCAGAGGACAAGGAATGTGTTAATGGTAAATGCGCGCTTTATTGTGATGGATATGAAATAATCTGCCACAAAATGAAAGAATTAACGCAATGCAGCTATCGCGATTGCGAAACGTAACGGTCGATGAGGCAGAAATTTACTCGCGAACAACGCTATTTATTCACCGATGACACATGCAAAAGTATTTATCCGCGACACTTTCTCGTCGCGCGAGGCTAACGGGCTCCCGGGACATCTCGATGCTTTACGCTTCGTACGATCCAGCCATTTCCAGTCGTTATGCAATCACGAAATAAATTATCATTCCGCTGTTACGCGTGTGTAACACACTCTGCGGCATGATCCGCGTTTACTCTACATATATTATCCGTGTGTATATATATATATATATATATATATATATATATATATATACTTATTTATTATTCGCTTTACATGTATGCGCGAACGTCGTATCGGAAAAGAAAAATCCTTCGAGCATTAGTACGATAAACATATTTCAGTTGTTATCATCTTTGTTAATTCGTTGAAATGCCACGCAAAGGAATCGAATCTCTGTTTTATTAATTGAAACTGATATTTATTGAATAGGCTTCGTTGGTAATCGCGGCAATTAACGAGCGCGATTGGCTCGAGACGAGAAAACGAGCAGAAGAAAACTCGACACGTGGCTCGTATCGACGACGAACTTTACAATCAATCGTGCGAAGCTAATTGGAGTTTGTCTAAGCAAGGTCGGCGCCTTTCCCGTAGACCGCCTTTGCGAGTTGCTTTCGCACAAATTTTCTTTTCCTTTTCTACTACTTCTCTTTTATTTTCTTCGCTGCTTTTGCATGCTTCTATTCCCTTCTTCTCTTTCTGTGTTTCTCTTTTCTTCGCGCTACTAGCCCCCATCCCCATTCAGTTCGTATGTCATGTAATGTTATTTTCTCATCCCTCTTCATTGACGTCGTGTTTTTACAAAAATAACAAGAACGACCTCGATACAATGATGTCAGCGCGTCTCGGCTTAATCGATTCAGCGTCGATTAATTACCTATTTAGTGGCTGTTGGATCAACTGGTTTCTTCTTCGGTACGTATATCCGCGCACACGTACGCGGACTCTTTCTTTTTTTTCCTATGTATACATGTGTGTGTACGTATGTATCTATGTATATATACATATATATTTATCCCTCAGTTATAATGAATTCCGCACGGGTTGCTTCAAATCTTATACATAATAGAAATTTCGATATTAAAATTCATTTCGTCGAAAAGAGATCATCCATGTTTGAACAGCTTGAAGCAACGAAGCATATCTCGCCGCTAGATCAGTCTAGACTAGATCCTTGCTTATCCTAGAAGAGTCGATAGAGGCGCGTTGTTGCGGACGTCGAGGAGAGTTCATCACTACCTTTTACTACAGATTTCTCCATTTATCTGCATTCAGGCTTTGCCTGAGGTCAAGAACTATGCTAATTTAAAAATATGCCGATTTAACTGTCGCACTTGATATTATGCGTAACGTGCGATTACATCAGGTGTTAAGGTCCGATAAAGCGGGCTTCTCGAACCATGTTGCAACGTGATAATCGTCTGATTACAATTACGTCGTGATAATTGTCGAAAAAATCGAATAGGCAATCGGCAAGATGCATTCTTCAGAAATTCGCGACGAATCTATGGGTCTCCCCTTTTAAAATCTCTTGGGATGCCCCACGCAACGGAGTGGTGGGAATACATGTCGAATTCGGCTCATTCGAGCGGAAAAGTAGCGATAGAAAAATCGCTCGTTCCAGCGGCGCGAGACTGCGGAATTAAGAGAAAAAAATACGTTATGAAACGAGCGAGAGCGCGACATATCAGCGCGTCAACGTACTGAAGATCAATGACCAATGACGTCACGGTTGGTTTGCGTTACACGTAACAACTCCTCGCCTTACCACAGGCACACCACACACATACATGGACCCGCATTCGCGGGTATCGTGTTAGTGAAACACGTACGAGAGGTGCTGATTCCATCTCGGTCAAGCTTTTTTCTCAAGCTACGTCAGGTATCGTCATTTCGCTCTCGAATCTAATGTGCTGCCTTGCATCACGCGTCGGAGAAATGATTCTCGTGCAAGAAAAATTCAGCGATAAGCGGCTCGTCTCCCTGGCACGTGGACTCATCGACATCTCATCGCGGAAGCATCGCATCGATGCTTCAGTTTCCGTTTACGTGTGCGAATTAAGCGCGAATTAGTAACTAGAAATAAGTAACTTGTTTCTATGTTTTATCGAAAATTGGATAAAACTCGATAGGTGTCGATTAAGCGATATTCCAAGCAATCCGCAGTTCCAACGTTCCACCCATACGAGACATGCGTTCGAGGATAGGATTTGTCTCTCTTATGAGAGACAATCGCAAACTTCCTCCCGCATTTTATTCGTCTCCTCCTCCTCTTCCTCCTCCTCTTTGATCTTTCACTTTTTCCAGCTTTCAACGCGTCCCGACCTTCTCACGTGCCGAGTGATGAAACAATGACGAGCACGATTCCCGGATGCGCGTGCGATCGCGAAATCGAAACTCCTCGCTCGGCGCGTACACATAACCACCCGCGCGCGCGATGCACCGGCTGACAGTAGCCGAGTGCAATGACCCCCGCGACACGAAACTGGGACATCTCGACGACGTCGTTCTCTACTCGCGTATACACGGTGACCCCCTTTTCCAGTTTCACGCTCCTACAATCGCGCCCGAATGAAGGCCGAATATTCATTTCGATTTTCATTATCCTTGCCCGCTGATATTAATTCGCCGTGAGTGGATATCCGACGATTCGAGTCGCTGTCTCCCGCCACAATCTATATCTCGAATTCACAAAACGTCTAGCATACATGACAATGCGCGATGCAATAATTATCGCCGCGATAATTATCCATACTGATGGTTAAACGCAATGACAAAAGCGCTTTTTGCGATGGAGCGGAAAGAAATTCGAATAGCGTGCCAGGTGTCTTTGAAAGACACGCTCTGGAGAACGTTCGCGTTTGATACCCGCATTGAAAGCACATTCGCTTTTTATCCCGCTTTAGAATCACGACGCTGCGACTGCTTTATAGGATTAGAAGCGGCAAAGTTCCGCAAACGGCGTCCTTAACGTACGCGTTTCACGGATCTGTGCATAGCTGTGCGACAAGCGAGCTGTGCGTCTCCGATCTTCGCGATCGTGCACACGACATTTCCCTCTTGTCTTGTAAAATGTAATCCCTTACATTTCGTCGTCACTTAACACCCATCATCTCTCTCCCATCTCACGGACAATCACATTTGTTTATCACTTGGAGTTCATCTCTCGGAGTCACTTTCCTCTCCTTTCTTCTTTCTCCTCCTTTTATCCCCTTTTCTCTCGTTATTTTGGCGTAATCTCATCGGGCGAAGCGTCGTCTCGTTTTTCTCTTCCGTATCGGAAATCAAATGACTGGCTTCCTGAAACTGTTGCGCGTTGATGTAATTCAAGTCGGTTTCCGTCGCGCAATACGCTCGACATTAAATTGTCTCTTATCCCCCATGTGGAGCTACCGCCTGCACATAAGACGAGTTCCCGACGTGTGCTCGGCTATGTAGCGAGTAACTCGTCGGCAATTTTTCCAAGACGCATGGCGTTATATCCCCGGACAATGTAGGCCAGCGAATGACGTTCCGTGCAAAGCGGATTGACAGCGAGAGGCGCGCATATTCGCGCGACAAATACGTCTCATAAATTCTCTAAACGCATCGATTCGACATGGCGATCAATTATTTATCAATTCCTCGCCACATTACGTCCTAGACTCACCGACGATCCGATAGCCCGTGCTATAAGCTCTTCTTCTCGACGATGAACTCGTCCGGCCAGCTGGCTTGGCTTCGCGATCCGCCTCGGAATATTCGCTTCTTCATCCGACCTCCCGCGTAAAAGGGCAAGATCGAAATTGGTCGCGCGAGAGAAAATCCGCGATCGAGCAACCTGTTACCGACATATCTCTAGCCGGGCAGCTCTCAAAATGTGAAAGCACGTAATCGATTAGCTCGAGGAAAAGATCCGTTTTCACCGTACGTATCATCAATTCGATGTCATGTTATCGTAAATGAATAGACTTTAGCTGGACGTTGAATAATGCGCGAGCATCTCTCTCTCTCTCTCTCTCTCTCTCTCTCTCTCTCTCTCTCTCTCTCTCTCTCTCTCTCTCATTCTCTCCAACTACGAAATCGACTAGATCTACCAGGTCGATGCGTTTAGCCTAGGCTCGGTTTATCATTTCACTGATGATGAGATTCGGAGAGCGGCATAGCAGATTTCCCGTCGAAAGAGAGCGCGATAATAAAATTTCAGGTTGTTATACCGAGAAAATAACGCAGAATTCCCGGTTCACGATGCTCGCTGCGAGAACCTGAATCACGCGGAAACGATGTCCCGATGACGAGCAAAAGTACGCGTCGAGCTCCTCTTGGACAATCGTATCTCTCTAGTTGCCATTTCATTCTCGTCAACAAGTATCCAATACCGTTACATGTATCCTCTTCACGGCATATTGCAACGCGTTGCGATACAAGGCGAATAATGTACAAACACACGCGCGCTCTGTGTCTATAGAAGAGTTCGAGATACGAGGAAAAGCTGTAAAAGGTTGAAATATAAAGATAAATACGAGGATACGCGTAACGAGGAACGAGTACACGAGTGCTGTAAGTCAGGATTCCTGTGTTTTTTTCTTGTCTATGTGAAATTTTATCAAAAATCCGTGTCGCGCGCATCGATGAACAATGAGGCGCTCAACTCGAGGAAACGATGATTTCCGATTTGAATTCTGTTTCAAGTTCAACATCATGGTCGGAGCAAAAGCAGATTCCACGAGTGCTCAGAGATTTATGAATTCAATCGCGATTCACGTCATACGTAATCACGTGGGAAACTGATCTCGCATTCGACGATGTCACGAGCATCGACCGCGAGGCGAGACGACGATCTTTCCGCGTTTTTCGCGTTGCTTGTTGCGTATCACGATGAAACGCATGCCTCGCGTTCTCGAGTCTTCGACTTATCAGTATCGCATTGCTCAGTGCTTACTGTGCGTACCGAGATGATTTTCCTCATCATTTTTGTGACCATTCGGACCGGTATTCTTGTCAACGGTTATTCCAATAATTGTATTCTCTCGCATTCATCACTATCCGTTTTATGATTATTTTTTTTATATTTCTCTCGATATCTATATAAATGGGATTTGGAATTTTTATTCCGAATTTTCGTAGCCCGATATTTTATAAAACATTAATTCCGCTTTTTATAATTCCGTGTCGTTGAAAAGATGATTCAGCAAATGACGTACATTATGTTAAGCGAATCACATCGGCGATAAATCTTGCCGTGAACCTTTTCATCATTTGATCTAAAAACGCGCTTGTTTAAACTACAAAATGCCTCTGTCTTGTAAAAAAAGAAAATTGATACATGTTACAAATAAGAAGCCCTTTACATTTCGCAATTGAGGAATAAATAACGCGCGGTGGATGAAATAATAATTCCATCAGCAGTCTCACGATATCGAAAAAATTCGGTCGCGACGCATGACGTCTACGCGGGATAAAAAGACGTAAAATATCGAGGGGATACCAGCACAGGCACCTGGAATCCAGCGATAAATTACACCGCTAAATATCTTCCCTCGTCGGGAACGCGACGATAAAGCCGATCGGGCATATTCCTCTCGTTGCGCGACGAAATAGTGCGACGAGCACGCACGTAAATGCGTTTCTAACCAGTTTTGACGTGGGTTGATGATTGCGGGCGTCGGCAAAATCGATAGCACTCGGTGAGTCGCCCCGTTGGTCCAGGTTTTCTCCCCGACGTAAAGTGCGTGGGTGACCAGGAACATATATAGATCCTCCATCTATCTGTAACGCGTCCCTCCCTCTCTCTCTCTCTCTTTCTCTCTCTCCCTCTCTCCATCCCCTTCTAACTCTTCCGCACGCTCGCATCCCCTTGGTATACACCGGAGATCCGAGACGCACGAGAGATCGCGAGACTTGGCTCGTTCTCATCCCAGTCGTGGCCGAGCGAGAGAGAACACCCGATGTCTGTGGGACAAGCTGGAGAAAAGATAAAGAACGAAGCGAATCGAATTAACCCTCACACACTACGATCTTCATTCAGAACCACCCCCGCATTCTTCCGTGTGACGTCGGAACATTCACTGCCCCATGCGCTTGCGTGACGGAGGGAGCAGAGGTGGTGGCGGAAAGGGGAAAGGGGAAGGGAACGAAGCGATCTGAGATGTTCTTGCGCACCAACGATGCTCCAGGACTATGCCCCTTATGCTCGGTAGTAGTGGTAACTATAGTAGTAGAGGACTTTGCACTGGTAGTACAGAATCTGTCCTGCATCGTTAGAGTATCGCCAGCGTTGCTGTTGTTGCTGCTGCTGTTGTTGCTGCTGTTGTTGTTGTCGCTGCTGCTGCTGCTGCTGCTGCTGTTGCTGCTGCTGCTGCTGCAGCAGCTACTGCCACCACCATTGCTACCACCACTACCGTCATCACTCCCACCACCATCCCCACCACCAACCACTACACTAGTACTATCACCATTAGTCTGTTGCCTTTCACTTGCGCGAGCTTAGTTGACTGGTGTCCCTCATCAGTTGCGGGTATTTCGAAGTGACGTGCAGTCACCTGCAGTCTTGGGTGCTTTTCAGTAGTAATCAAAGTTTAACGTATCAACGCTATGCTACGTGACCTCCATGTTATCGCGTATAGTTTGCATCAAGTTCCTCTTTCGTCCTAAGTTACTTCAGTTACTTGTTCGTCTCTGAAGCCCTGTACGCGTGGAGAACACGTTCATTCGCATCAGAGATGAACGGCAAATGGTGCTTGTGGATTTAGATATAGGTACCAGCGTTTGTTGTTGTCGTCGTATTTTCTCAGCTCCCTGAAGAGCTGTCTCGAGTGACGCTTTCATTCGAACGGAATGTTGAATTCTATTCGCAAGATCGATACAATTCTGACGTCGGAACGATTTCCGTCAACGATTCCGTCACGATTGTCTCTTGTGAGAGAAAGACTCTGAGTTCTCGTGCCAGTTCTCGACGCCAGAAGGATATTTGGCTGAGGAAGTGATCCATAGTGCGCGTTCGGAATCGTTGCAGATTGTGCTTTCTACGCATCGTGTTCGTGTCCGTACAAGTTTCATTCGCTTCGAAGGAATCGCGCATCGTGCCTCCCGATTGCAAATTTTCCTGTTCGCTTCTTACGCGAGCAAATAATAATAGCGTTTGGAAATACGGCGTTTTGCGTGAGTAATCCTTCTATCGACACGCATCTTGCGGCATGAACTTTTGTTCTCTTCGACTCGTTGTTCGTCGTGAATGAATCGAAGCTGTCCTGCGCTTTCGTCCTATTGCGCAACTTTATTTTATCTCTACGAGTAACATTGTACACGCGATGATATCGCGGATGAGTCGCGAGCTTGAGATTCTGACAGAACGATTAAGGGAAAGATAGTCGCCAATTCATCGGCGCTTCGTCGACTTGTTGCACTTTTCTGAGCGCCACAGATATATCTACGTTGAGTCAATAGCCGAGGGCCTCGAGTGAATACGCTGCAAGCGCGCGTACGTTGTGCACCCGGACGTAACCTCGTGGCATTTCTCGCGCACTCGCATGCACTCGCACACTTTGAGCACCGTGACATAGATATGCGCTGAAGGGCGCACTAGATGGTGCTCTTTCTCTCTTTCTCTCCCTCTCCCTCTCCCTCTCCATCTCCATCTCCATCTTCCCCTCCCTCTCTCGTCAGAAATTCGCGCGGTACACGCGAGATATTAAAATGCTTTTTACTGACCTTTAATCGCGCAGCGCTCCTCGCGGGTTAAACTGTGACATTGTGCACAGTCGCACGAATCAACGTAGGGCTTTTATTAGTTCTTTAATTCGCACGAAAGAACTTGCTACCTTTTAATATGGATACGAAATTTATCACACGTTACCATCGGAATTTATGATACGAGACTAGCTCGGAAAACGATTAAACATCTCGTTGATGGAATGAGTTTTAGAAAAAATTGAAAACATTAGCGAGATGAATTACATGCATTTTATACGCGATACGCGATGGGGAAGGCTAAATAACTTTTCTTTAATATCGCATCGATATACGTCGTCTCGCGCGTTCATATAAATTTACGAAGCGGCATGCGAGATGCGTTCTCTCGCGTATAATTTTTTTTATTAAAATAAATGATACAATTGATCAACTCGTTGCTCAACTCATAGAGAACAATAGAGAAAGAATCGCGTAAAAATCCTGTCCCTTGTGATTGTTGCAGTGTGGCTCCCTGGAGATCGGCGAGGAACGCCAACGTCGGGTCGCTATGATGGAGTCGCTCTGCCAGGTGAACGGCAATAAGACCAACGGTGTCGGCAATGGAGATCTTGGAAATGAAAGTAACAACAACAACAACATCATCAACAATAACAACAACAACAACAACAACAACAACAATACCAACAACAACAATAATAATAGCAACAGCAATAGCACCGACTGCCCGGATCCTCAACAGAGGTTGGCAGTATTGAGCTTCGAACAAGTGCGACGCCTGAACGATGTGATGAACGAGGTCGTCAGCATCCATGGCCGAGGAAACTTTCCCACCTTGGAAGTTCGGCTGAGAGATCTCGTGACAGTGGTGCGCAGCAAACTGGAGACCGATCCGAGTAACGGAGGTGCCGGTATGAGGGTACGCGATATCCGGCTGAACGGCGGCGCCGCATCCCATGTGCTAGCCACCGAATCTCAACCCTACAACGACTTGGACCTTATCTTCGCAGTCGAGCTGTCTAGCGGTCGTAACTACGACAAGGTCAAGGCCGCAGTGCTCGGTTCTCTGTTTGACCTGCTGCCGGAGGGCGTGAGCCGCAAACGCATCACCACATGTAGCCTGAAAGAGGCCTATGTCAGCAAGATGGTGAAAGTGAACAACGACGGTGATCGGTGGTCCCTGATCTCTCTCGGCAATTCCCGGGGTCACCGGAACGTCGAGCTGAAATTCGTCGACTCGATGAGGCGGCAATTCGAGTTCTCCGTCGATTCCTTCCAGATCGTTCTCGATTCCCTGTTGCTGTTTTACGAATGCAGCAAATTGCCGATCGCCGAGAACTTTTATCCCACCGTGGTGGGTGAGTCCGTTTACGGCGATTTTCAAGAAGCGCTCTATCATCTGCACAAGAAGCTCATCTCGACGAGGCATCCCGAAGAGATACGCGGCGGTGGCTTGCTCAAATATTGCAACCTGCTCGTCAAGATGTACAAGCCATCTCAGCCCGACTACATCAAGACTCTTGAGCGATACATGTGTTCGAGATTCTTCATCGATTTCCCAGACATAGGACAACAACGATCCAAGCTCGAGAACTACCTGTGGAATCACTTTGTCGGACCGGAGGAGGAGGCCTTGAAATACCAGTACCTGATGTTGTTACACAGCGTCGTTGAGGAGTCTACCGTATGCCTGATGGGTCACGAGCGACGGCAAACACTTGCCCTGATTCAGAGTCTCGCTTACCAGGTGCTCTGCCAAGAACAGCAGCAACGACTGACGAGTCATCAACAGGCGCCGCAGGGACCGCCTGCTACTTATGTCTATGCCAATGGCTACTACTACGCACCCGTGATACCCACGGCGGCATGTTACACATGCACCTGCAACTGGATGGCATGCTCATCGTGATGGGACGACATAAACGATAACCCCGTATCCGTGGACGCCGCCACCGCCGTCATCGTCATCGTCGTCGTCGTCGTCGTCGTCGTCGTCGTCGTCGTCGTCCTCGTCCTCGTCGTCGTCGTCGTCGTCGTCGTCGTCGCTGCCGCTGCCGCTGCCGCCGCCATCACGAGCACGTCTATTACTATCAGCACTACTACTACCACCATCGCTACTACCACCACCATCATCATCATCATCATCACCATCATCATCATTATCATGATCATCATCATCATCATCATCTTCGCTACTACAATCAACATCGCTACCACTGCAATTACCACCATCATTACCACCATCATTACCACCATTGTCGTCATCGTCGCTGCCACCGCCGCTGGTATCACCATCATTATCATCAGCACTAAAACGAACATTGCTAACGAGCCCAACCATATCCACGATTCCTACGGTTATTGCTGTCAGAGGTACGATGAATACAAAGTTTATTATCTTTGCATCTTTGTTCCGTACTGTCTCTCCGAGAAATTTGGGGATTTACGTTACACTTGTGCTTTCGAAGAGCCCGAGAGAAGTGACATCGATCGTTCCGTGTCCAAAGAATTCAAGCTTCTCAGTTGACGTCGAACTCGCCGGACGTTAGGCGCTTAGATGCGGGATGGACTGGAAATGAATCGCGTTTGCCGCGCGTCATCATTGGCAGACGCGCGAATAATGAAACGATGTATCGAAGAGGCGACGTGTCCGGACTCGGCGGATCATCGAATATCGCAGAAGAGAAGTGTGAACGGACGAAGTCTCTTTTCTCTTGTTGGCTTTGTCACGAGATACCGCTCTTTCCGGACCGCTCTCGTCGAAACGCTTTGGTGGCGGTCGCTGCAGTGAAGTCGGGATATAACTCGTCGACTACTGATTACGGTTGCGGTGAAACGACCAAAAAAAGACTATAAGATTCCGGAAACAGGAATATCGTGTTGTGCCTACAAAAAGAAAAGAAGAAAGATCGAGAGATGCTCGAAGAAGATGAAGAAGGGGCGTTTCTTCGGCGCGTTCGAGAAACGGACGATGAAAGACGGGGGGAGGGACGGTTTTCGATCGACAGAGCGAGTGCGGTTTTTCATATTGACTAAGCGCGAATCTTGAAACGGAAGAGAATCGTTGGGATCGACGGTGCGATCGATACGCAGTGGATCCTCCAACGAGGCGAGGCGTTGAAGAAGAAACGAAGATAGAAAAACGAGAAAAACGCCGAGATATCACGATGGAGCGTGATGCAAACGGAGAGGAAAGAAGGAGAGACAAAATGGACGGTTTGTGATCATGAAAGGGACTCGTCCCTTCGTCTCACTAACCTGTTGCTCCTTCGTTTTGTTTCTCCCGTAGAACCGATCGCGCGCCGAATAGCAAGGGGAGGGAGGGTGCAGGGAAAAGAAAAATTCAGCAAAGAGGGAAAGTTACGGACGCGTGGCGTTTTGGGACTACGGAAAAAAAAAATATATATATATATATATATAAATATAAATATATAAATATATTTAAATATACAGATATATATGTATAAAAATCTATGTATAAATAATTAATGTGTGGCTGTGAACACATTTCATTTAGATACTGTGTATAACGTGATAAGATTTCATTCGAAAAGATATGACGTAGCGGCGACACGGTCGGTGCGTCAGAGAGAGAGAAAGAGAGAGAGAGAAAGAGAAAGAGAGAGAGAGAGAGAGAGAGAGAGAGAGAGAGAGAGAGAGAGAGAGAACGTGCGCGGATCGAGAGGGAAACGACATCGAGCCGTTTCTTTTTTTTCATTTCTGTAAAAATGCGGATGGTTCTATGTGGACAGATAAACGCGCATCTGTACATTCGCATCTATATTGGACAAATCGTTGCTTCTCTTTAACGATAAATATTATAGGAGCGGTAATGAGGAAGAATGGTTTCAAGAAAAATGTGTTATACATAACGATCGTTTAGAACGATGAGAATATGCGATTGAGCTTTTTTTGATGCCGTTTTAATACAATTATACGATTATCGTATAATGTAAAGAAACAATATCACGGAACAGATTGCATTGTTGTATCTCGGCAAAAGATCTGGAGGATATATAAAAAGTATTTATAAAGTAATTTGAAAGTAATCTGAAAATCGAGCATATCGTTTTCGATACATTCTCAGGATATTACTCTGTCGTCGTGCCATCAATCGTTTTGACAATCGCATGTTGCGTAGCTCGCGTGAACCTTGTATCGCGCTACACTATTCCTACACCAAGCAATGTACCTTGATTCTTCAAAACTTGCTTCATCTTTATCACATTTTTTTTGAAAATATGTCCTCAGTTTTACTCGTGCGTTATCTATTGTTGCGAGAAACCGCGGTCATTGTCGGCATCCTGCAAAACAAAGGAATAACTCGAGAATCCACGTTCCTCGCGCGAAGATGGCATGCTTTTGCGGCTCGAGGCACACGCGCGCGCGCGCGCGCGCGTATCAAGTGGTGCAAAGAAAAGTAATGATGATGTCGATAGGAGAAAGATGCAAAATGGAACAAAGAGATTGAAAAAGAAAGGGATAGTTGACAGTGAGGGGAGGGAGGGGGGGCATCGCTTAAGATTATTCTTCGCTCGTGCGTTCCTTCGAGGAGGACAAACGCGTTTCGCGTTTGATGCTACGAACCCGCTGATTCGCTCGAGATTTTAACAGATTTGTCTTCTCTCCTTCCTCTCCCGTCTCTTTCTCTTGTTCTTTTTTTCTCTCTTCTTCTCAGCGATCCAGCGATGACGACTCGCATAGTTTCTTTATCCTAGATATCATAAGATATTTAACACTGCAGGCGAGCGCGCGGGAGAGCGCCTCTCGATGATGCTCTGTTTCGCGTGCTCGCGCTCGCGTCGCGCGCGCGCGCGCGCGCGGGTGCATCCGCGTGTATATATACGCGTTATACATACGCGGAGGCATCGGTAGCGCGGCCAACCGCGTCGCACCATTTACACAGGTAAATGAACATACATACATACATACATACATATATATATGAACACATACATATATATATATATACATATATACATACATACATACATACATACATGTATATATCGTTACGTACGCTTTTCCATCTTCTTTCATTTCCATCTTTCTCCGTATCCTCTCCCTCACCGCGCGTACGTACGTGTGTGTGCGTGTGTATGCATGCACGTCTCCGTTTATACGTGCGTATCCGTATCGACTGGTGACCCCGTTAGTTAGCTCGCTCGCTAACAGGGTCTCGTTTGCCTCGCTCGCTCACTCTTACTTTCAGTTCAGCGAGCGAAAGTAAAGGCCTAATAAAAAAGGCCGCAAACTGGTTTTTCAGGTATATCGCATGTTAATCTTAAGGAGATCCAGCCGACGGCGCACTCGTGGTGCCTCTATTGCCGTCCTATCGTTTATCGCTCTACTACCACCATCGTCCCTTCGCCGTCCCTCCTTTTCCTTTTCCTTCTTCTTCTTCTTCTTCTTCTTTTTCTTCTTCTTATTCTGAAAGACTCATATCTCGTATCTCACGGCAGCCAAACATTCGATCGCGTCAGAATCTGTTGTTCCGCGCCGCGTTGCTTCGCGAGTTTCCGCAAATGCCAATTCACCAAGAAAGAAGCACCTTTCTGATGATACTTGTTCGTCGATCGACGTCATTGTTATACTTGGAAATTCACGGTTACGAATTGCAGGTTGAATGTAAGCCGCCAAATCTGAGTTTGCTTGTTTCGATTCTAAATTTTGACGAAATCCTACGCTTTAGGATGCTGTATAATGCGGAATGAGAAAAAAACTTGATAAACGATACATTCGTATGATGAATACAAGTAAGGATATTGATATCGTTATATATTGTCAGATTTTTACAACGCGGTTCAAACTCTGTCATTGTGATATGATCAAATAAATAATAGTTACGCCGTAGATATGATGAATGATGGTTGGTGCTTGGTCAAAGTATCATTTTTTGATCGTAACCGTTTCCTGAATACCATTACTATCGACTATTGAAATTTTGTTTCACGCTACAAGCTATTTATAACGACTTGCTTTGGCTCATAAATATTTGCTACCAATGAATTTTAATAACGGCTTTAAATAGATGTTAATCACATTACACACTTCCCGTATCTTCGTTTTTCAAATCGCATCGGATTCAGTCGCTTATTAATCAAATCAAATTAATCAAATTAATTACAAGGATGAATCAGTCGATGGTAGGATTAGGCCTTCTGTCGATTACGAAAGAAAAACGAAGCTTGAGAGCTTACGCTTTTCTTCGTCGTTCTTACCTGGCGACTTCGCGACTGAATTCGCGAATAACTCGGAACAACGAGCACGGACATTTCTCTCTAGGCTGTTTCCTTCTCTCCGACTATGCTTGTTTTATGTATACGAAATATCGATTTACGGTGATTTGTTTAAAATTTTCGACGCTCAAACAACGCTTTATTAACGATTTCTATCTTTTTTTTTCCTCTTTTCTTTTTTCTTTTTTTTCTTTCCTTTCTTCTTTTTACAGTACTTTGATATCCCATAACAATCCGCGAGATTCAATTATCGTTAGGAAAATCGTTAGGATCGTGTAATTCGGGAAACGAACGAATAGACAAATGCAAATCGCGATTAATCCGTGGAATATCCAAAAGCAAGGTGGTAGTAAGGTGGTCGTGAGGTTAATAGTAATCGAAATTGCAAAATCCGAAGCAAAAAGTATTTTAGCATTGATATTTCGTTTGGAATTCGTTGATTGCTGTGTTGTTTTTATATGTGATTTATTGTATAACCGTTCCACGTGTTGAAAAAGAAACGGAAGATTGTTTGCCAATTGTTATTAGCGCGCATTTGCTTTGTGAATTTATTTCGAGATTTAGAATAGAACATTTATATATATATATATATACACGCACGCGCACACACACGCACACGCGCACGAACGCACGTACATATACACACATACACGAAATGCATCGTATTGATGATCATTGTATTTATATAAAGTTAAACACACGTTCCTAATCGCGAGAGAGGAATTTACGAGAACGATTAAGGTGCCAACTTACCAAAATAATCGCATATTTACGTGATAAATGTTGGAATACCATTATCAAGGACGCGTTGATTACGATTCAGCGATAAACGAGCGTTAACTGCAATGTCGTCAATTGCGTATGTCATCCAACAGGATCTACAATAATAAAGATAAGAATACGAAATGGGTTTGTATGTACATACATTCTATTAGAGGAAATGCCGACAAACCTGCAATCGATTATTAATGCTCGGTTAATCGCTCGATAGAGAACGTGCAAAATTTCATACATACATATGTACACGTATACGTATACACGTATATGTATATACGTATACGTATGTATGTATGCGTGTGAAATTTTATATAGCTATGATATTAATAAAGAGGAAAAATAAGAAATGCAGAATGTGATTGCGAATCGGATGATTTCTCCTTTCAGTTTCTTTGGCTTTCTCATTGGCAACGTTTGAATAATTTCTAAATTAAGCCGAATAGAAACCGAAATAAAATCACGATGTAAAAGTTAATATATATATATACGTATATATATATATATATATATATATATATGTATATATATATATATATATATATATATATGTATATATATATATATATATATATATATATATATATATCGTGTTTGTAAACTCGGTTCGAGTTAGAAGTTCAAGAAAGCTGCGAGGTGTTGCGACGTTCAAGCTCCGCATATTATCATCGTTACTTTAAAGGAGAGAAATGAGAAATGCGTCATCGATCACGAACGAGATCGTCGAGGAATAGAATAGAATGTATCTCTATGCATACCGATCATGAAACTAGCGAGACGCATGCAAGAAGAAGAATCAAAACGGGGAAGTCACGTGCGCTTTCGGGCGCAAGCGTGAACGCACCCACGCAGAATTCATATTACGAGCCACACGTAACACGCAGAAAGACTGATCAAATTCCGATTTCTCTTCTTATTCTAGCAATCGAGTAAATTAGGTATTTGTACTAGCGTTGATATAATTATGTTGGACAATTGTAATTGAAGCGCGTATGTTATAAGACGAATTTAAAACGAATTTCCAGATAAGACAAGTAGGAAAATGATGTAAAAGTTTAGAAACTTTCCGAGAGATGCGATGTAAAAACATAATATAAAATTATAATTACGAAAGTATTTGTAAAATATATATATATATAAGTAAAGAGTAAAACTCAATTTAATTTTGCAGCATTGCATTGAACATGGAATATCAATGTCTCTTGGAATAATTCGGAATAATTGGAGTGTCATAATGGTCGTTCCGTTTGCGCAACTGATTCTTCGGATCAAGTTCTACACAAATGAAACAAATGTGCAGGCCGTAGCGAATCTCGAAGGAATAGAATGATAGAATCCTTCGCTCCCTCGAGATTGTCCGTCATTAATACTTTTGTTCTCTCATTGTGATTGTCTTTCGTTATCGATCGAGATAGATCCCGATGTTTTACTAAGTGCTTTAAGGTCCATAGTTGATACGTAACTATGTATTACACACACACGCGCGCGCGCGCGCGCGCGCGCGCCCACACACACACACACACACACACACACACACACACATACAAAAACACATATCCATCTTGAAAAGCGTTCGGAAGACACATACATGCCTCATGTTTATATTATCATTATATATTTTATTACAGAAAACGCGCGATATTAATGAATTTATCTCTCTATTAATATGTATAATGCCTAATGGAACGCTATAACGTAATTACATGGTAATTAAAGGAAACTAGCACAGCCGCAGAAGGAAGTGTATTTAAAGAATGCTATTATCGTCCTTAGTGTTTATTAGATTACCTTTTACAATTTTTAATCCTTTATTAAGTCCCGTTAACGTCGCGTGTGCGCGCTCATGCGAACGAGAGCGGAAGAGAAAGAAGAAGAGAAAGGAGTAATCGAGATAAACGGACTAGAAGTGACGAAACAACATGAAAAAGGAATATATGTATATATACATACATCATGTACACACATGCCAATAGAGATAAAGATATATATATATATATATATATATATATATATATATATATTTATATGTATATGTATATACGTGTGTATGTGTATGATTATATCCAGAGACGAGTTAAGAGTTGCTTGTGACTCCGAGTCTGAGAAAGTCGCAAGTTTGTCCTTAAAGAGGGAAAACGAAGAATGGCCTAAAATAATCGAGGAAAAACGCGATCCGCGATTCGGACATGAACATTTCCCGATTTCGTTCGTACAAACTTCTCCGCCCCTCCCTCCCCCCTTTCTTTCAAGGCACGGGAGGCAACGCCGTCGGGACTTAACTCGCCGCTGGATTTGCTGCACGTGCCGTGCATATGTTTTGTATGTGCGTGCGCGTGTAATGTACACACGTGCGTGTGTAGCCACGCATCCTCGAACCAAGGTACGTGTTACCCTATTTTACATTAGCGAGCAGCTGAAACGCGGAGGGAAGGACGAGAGAGAGAGAGAGAGAGAGAGAGAGAGAGAGAGAGAGAGAGAGAATTGCGTAGAGCTTATTGCAACTTTAGCATAATTCCAGTGGGAATGCGTCCAAAATACTTACGTATATATCACACATGTACTCGAGAGTCTTTCGAATCGACGTCGCTGTCGAGATCTTTGACAGATGATCGAGGCTCGCGCCGATTATGCGAGCTCGTACTCTAAGAAGAAACTCGATTAGGTGTGCATATATAACGATAAGCATTACGATGAAATATGTACAATTCGATTAAAATGTTAATTATAATGGATGGATGAACTTGGTCTTTATTGAGATATGAAGCGAAGCTGCGAAATATTTTTTTAATTGGTTGTGATTATATATAATTAGCCTTTGACTGTTAGTTATATAGCATTGGATAAAAAAAGACAGACATATATATATATATATATAATTATACATAAACATATATATTATATAAGTACAGATAAGGATACAAGTCTCGGAGTAAAGAATCGGAAATCTATAAAATTACAAGGACTAAACAATAACTAAATAATAACTGAAATTTTGCTGCTGTTATTCGTGATGCTGAATTCGTAATAAGCATAATGGGATATGAATTAATGATAATTAGGAATTGAAACAGCGACGTCGATTCGATTGGATTTGCAACAGATAAATAATGATAATATATAATAAGACCTCGAGATAGATAATATTCTTGCCTCATACGTTTAATCAGATGCGAAATGTACGAAATTTATGAATTCTGATAAGAATCGTCTAAATACATCAGTGAAGATGATAGACTCGTTTAAGTATGTCTATAAAGATAATGTTATTTTTTGTGGCTTGATGTAAAATTAAGATGTAAAATAATAAAAGGAGAAACTCCTACGGAAATGAAATTTTATCAGTCCATCGAAAAAATAATTGATAAAGATAGCTAAATATAGAAATATTGAAGAAATTCCGTGGAAACTTTGTAAAACTAATCCTTCTCCCGTTGTCGCTCCATGATCGCGAGGACAACTGGGTTAACAATCCCGATAATTGACCCGACGATCTCGAATTCCTCAATAAATTATGTCGTTTGATAATGCGCGATTTCGTTATTACGAAATTTGACGATATACGAAATTCAGATGTTATCGCTTGGTGTGGCGGACTCGGGATTGCATGTGGATCAAGATGGTTAAATTTCATAATTGGACGAAACTCCGGTAAATTGCGCGTGCATATATCTATATACACGCACACGTACACGTACCGTTACTCAACGCGAGGAGTTTTGTGCGTACAGATAATTAAATAATTACGGCCGCAAAGATTCCAGCGATTCAACTTCGACATAACGATACGCGACGAAAGTCGCTCAATGCACGTTACGATTACGATCGAACATTAAGGATTTTCGTTTTCTGATGAATTCTCAGTGATGTCAGATGCCTTGAAAGAGATTTTCTTTTTACGAGCCAAATCAAATCTATTGCCGCGGCAATTCTAGAAGGGGGGAAAGGGAACAAAGTATAAGAATTTTTCTACAAAAAAAAAAGAAGAATTTTTCTCGGATGTTTACACGAATATTTAGGGGGAAAAAAACATTTCCTTTGTTTCTTTGGCTGGCTCGATGAGAGAGTTGAAGCGGAGAAAATGGCGCGCTCCTGTTCTGACATCACTAACGAGGAAGCAAATGGCCCGATCCTTTGGAAGGACACGTTGTTTGCACTCGCTCTCTGTGACGATCGGTTCGAGAATTGCCTGATTTGTTCGTCCTCTATTCGGCGGTATCATATCGATGAACGATCTCTACGGAGATTCAATTAATATTCCATCATGAAACTCCGATTGCGCGTAGTTCAAAATCGTGCTTCGGAAGTCATTCTCAGATGAACATCGATCAGCGGCGGGTAACGATTTCTCGAAATTAATAAAACGGCTAATGGATGTTCACAGAGACTCACGCAACGCAAATGCGTTCCTTACATCTTGCACGCGAGAGCGATCGTGTTGCGAGTTCGATCGGATCCGACGTATCATGGCCATTAAAATAGCATTAATTCAGCGTCGGAGATGTGGAACAGAGAAGTTTCGACCGCAACGATATTTCATGATCATTCGCAACGCGTTGAAGAGAGATCTCATCCTTTCGACCATCCATTACAATTAAGTTATTACACTGATTAATGGTTGCAACGGTCATTACTGGCGATCGGACGAATAACGCAGCGTTCCGCCTGTGTATAAATCCACAGCTGTTGCGGCGTAATAACAGAGCAATATCGTAACGATGGGAATGCGCATCGTTGCGGGAAAATACCGCTAAAGTCCTTATTTTTCCCTCGCGTGTGAAGCTGAGGATCATAAAGCGAAAAGCATGTCGCATATATCCTGACATCGATCGGCTCTTCTTCCTCTCCTCTGTGATTTTATCTAATTTCATCGAAAAGGTTACTTTTTCCGCAACGATTCCGTAAGATAGCCAAGTGAGAGAACGAAGATCTCGTGTGATCTTCGAACTCCAACTCAATGCCGGAAGTTTTGTCTCATTCTCGGATAATCTCGAGACTGTCTCGACTTTCGACGATCGATTAGAACGACCGCGATGCTAGCAGGATCTTGCTATTTCTTTTTCCCCGCTTATTCGCTCCTCGCGCTTTCTCTTTCCATCGCAAAGCCGCGCGATCCCATTCAAATAGAAATTTGCCGTTCCTCTTCGTTTCTCGTTCGATCAGTCGGTATCAATTCAAACTCGTTATTTTCCTCTCGTCGGATTTTCCTTGTGGCGCCCCGATCGAGATTCGATCTTAGATTCACACGCGCGCGTATGTAGACGCGCATGCGTGCACGTGTCGCGCATGTACATAGCTGATAAACATATACGCATATATACATACATACATACTCTTGATAGATGTATGTACACGTATAATACACGCGTAACACGCGGAAAGTGAAACAACGATGCATGTATATCGCGCCTAAAGAATTTGCAATGATTACCGTTGAACGAATGATTTATTTCATAATGATCATAATAATTATTAGCGTTATTCGTTTATATTTTAAGAAAAATTAGTAAGATGAAGTGAGAAAGTGAGAGAAAGGGGGAATGCGAAAGAAGACAAATGGGACGAAAGAAGAAGGGAAGAGTTATCTTTTTCGTGCGATGTTCAAATAAACGGGCGCTAATCTAATAAATCTCTTTCTTTTTCCTTTTATTTCTTTGACTTGTCCCCGTGATTATATATTCCCATGTATAAAAATATTACAAGAATATACTTATAAAAGGTAAAAAATAAATATTGTGTAAACATCGAGAATATGAATTACGTGTCGTTTACATTTTCCTTTCATTATATCTGCTGTCTCCTTCCTCGCGCGTGTCCGCTATATCTTTTTACATAAGAAAACTTTAAAATATGCGAATATTGTGGCCGAAGAGAACGCTTGATCCAGAATGTTGCGAGCGGAGAAGGTCGAGTAACTTTGTAACTTGTTTAGCAGCCGTTCTCTTTGATCCCATCCGGTATCTCCGGATGGAAGGATATCCAGAGAATCTGAAATATACGCGCGCGTGTATATTCATTATCTCGTTGTGGATAAATTTTGCGTGACAATTTGAAGGTCGCGACGCGATATTACGCAGCCTCATAGATCGGTCCGATCCGAAAAATAAGCAAGCTTCCCCCCGCGAGTTTCACATTCGCCGGCTTGCATATCCGGCTTGCCGGATTCTCAAAAATCGTATAATGATCGTACAATCGTACTAATTATGCCGTACTATGACATTTCCAGTCGATTGGTCACGGCCAGTTTCGATCATTCGCGTGATCGAACATGCGTTTAGTTTCCGTTTGGATTTTTAGATCGCTGATCGCTTCTACTCAACTTTTGCGAATATATCTATACACGCGGCCGCGAGAGACTAGCAGCTGCATGAGGTAAGTCGGCTTCTAAACCGGTATTCGAAAACCAAATCCCGTTTTATCATAACTCGTTACGGTAGCGTGCAATTAAACCCGTTTCTCACAGCGCGCGGGGCAGCGGCGATTATGAATTTAGATCGATCGAAAGTACAATCGCGTCGTGACATTCACTCGTGACGATTTCGCGGCAACATACGTGCGGCAATTAATTTCAATATAGATTGTCTTATTCGTTCTGTAACCCGCAGCGTCTGCGCGCACGTGTGCCGCGCGTGTAGAGGCCAACCGATCAAATGAAACTTGCGGCGTGTCGTGATGCAACGCGTCGAATAAATTTCTCCTTTGCACCCACGATTTCCCGAATGCTGCTGCGTTTGTGCCAGTTGCGTAAACACGCCGCAAAATTTCGAATGCAATCGTGTCGAAATGAAACGTTAGATCGCTCTAGTTGTGCGTGCACGCGCGCGCCGATGTGTGTGTTTACTTTCGTTTTCTCTTGAAACGAATGGAAGTGAGATACGAAACTCGCTTTTCGGCTATCTTGATATCCCGTTACAGCTTGCTTTTACGCTTTTGTGCTTCGTTTACCGACTGAATGCGCGTTTGTGCGTATGCATGTATGCATGTATTGCTGGTAACAAACAATGATGTTCTTGCGATGTGGAGTATTTTCTTATTCAATATCGATCTTATATTGAACACGCGTTTATTCGAAAAGAAAAGGAAAATAGCATATGAAGAAGCAATGAGATGGAAAAAATCGTTTCTTGCGTTTTTTAAAAATAGAGATCTTGCGAATAATAAATGGTGCGTAAATTATTGGTACTAAGAATACAGATATATATTTAAACGAAAATGCTGTAATGGACGCGATAAGGATACGCTTCGATCGAAGCGATTTCAATTGCATAAAACCGTCGCGAAATTTTGACGCAATCTTACGACACGATCGCTCAGGAAATTCCGCACTCGAGATCGATCAATAATAGATTCCTAATCGGATAATCGGTTGCAGTGAATCGAATCTCGCGAATCGGATCCAGTCAATCCACATTCTATTACGCGTCTCGTTTTATATCGCGTTTCTTCATAATATCTTCATCACGTTCCGCTGAAATTCCTGAAATAACTTTATTATACTCAAGGACGCGAACTAAAAACCGGTAGTATGAATTTATAAAAAGATGATCGCGATCGAGAATGTAAATGAATCTAGAGACATTCTCATTTCGCAATCTCATTTTGCTTCTCCAGACAGCAAGATAAATGAATCGATCAGTGTATAGTTTGGCATCTTTGGCATCGGACATAAAAATGTCCGTCAAGAGCGTGTGATACGCTAAAATTTTCATAATTTACGATCGGCTACTTTGCGAGCCATTATATTCTGATGCTAATTGCTCCGTATATTCTTCGTTCCGTTCGTTAAAAATGTAAACGTGGAGATATATCGCTCGCAGGAGAAGGGAAAGCGTCGAAATATCGCTTACAAAAGGAATACCGATAAAGATAAAACTGATTCTTCAGGCTAGACTGATCGATTCATGAAAAGATATTTGAGTAAAAGTTTCAGCTGCACATATATCAGAATCTATAAATAGATAACATGTACAAATATACTGGAACTCTAGCGCAATAATTTATGTGAAATTTTGCATCATGATCTTCGAGTCGATCAATCCGAAATCTACATGGAAACCTGTCTTGATCTTTCGTGCCATCAGTTTGGCCAAACACGCGATCGTGATTATGCAAGATCGGCGAAAAGCTGATGTTGCGATATCACAATAGACTGAATTCTTCTCCATCGTCGCGGTCAGTTGATCCGCGGAATGCGTCCATGCGCGTTGCTGCTCCACGATTGAGATCTGTAAAATATACTTTTTATACGTTGCATACATTTGCACATTACCGTCGCGAATAAAGTGACCGTGAAGGGAATCTAAGGACCGCATTGTCTTGCTCGATCTAGTGACAAAGCGATCAAATATTTGTATCCGCTTATGAAACGATCCAATATTTATATTAGCCTCTTTCGCTCTCTCGTGGCGAGAGGACTTGTTTCGAGAAGATAATTTCTTTTTTATGTTATGTAAAAGTAATATCCTATATATAGAATTCCATTAAATAAAAGGAATCATATTCACACTTCATTATTTATGTTTCATTATTTTTTATATATCACATAAAATAAATATATAACTATATCTTGTTTGTATATGTTTATACATTTTTTTTTTTTACCAAAAACATGGAAACACAAACATTTTAAAAATAACGCCACACCTTTCACATAAAAAACATAGATAAATTATATTTTTTACTCTCGAAAGATGCTACATATAACGATATAATATAATATATACTTTAAAAATATAAGAAAGGAGAAAATATTTTACGCACGTTATTTCTACCAAATCGAATAAAACAAAACAAAATTATGAAAGTGTACAAGATATTTCTAATTTTTTTCATATTTATATATTTATAATGAATTTATAACAACTGCAATAGACGATCTTTAGATTAAAATAACAAAAATGCGCGCGTTCCTCACGTAAAATCCATCAATTTATATTTTAACGATACGACACGTGATCTAAATGATCATAAAACATCATAAAAGTACATAGAATATTGCTCCTATCATTTACATTAATTATTGATAGAACACATAATTGGATAAAATGAGAGAATTTAGGTTTGTACTTAACACTGATCGTACAAGCTGAGCTGTCGAAAATCTCAAGAATCGAAGTATCAGGAGCAGAGTAACATGATAAGCGAAGAAGTTGCATAACGAAGTCGTGTCGGTAACTGAACATTATGATCTTCCCTCAAAAAGTCGATAATTTGACCGACGACATGTTTTATCGACACTGATGTAAATGTCGGTAACTATATCGGCCATATTCGAGCGAGATCGTGCCACTACTTTACTTTATGCTATCTTATTTCTGGGACTTTAGTTTTCGAGATTTTCGACCACTCAACTGCATGATTCGCATAGTACGAAGTAATCTTTCTTCTATTACACTCAGGCATATTGGAAAGCAATATAAACAAAGAATAGAATATTCAATGCATTTTTATGATGTTCTATATTTATGTAAATTGTATCATTACATTCTTAAAGTAAAAATCAATGAGAAATAATTCAATCTCGTTTGATTTCATTATCAGTGTGACAACAGGCGTGATAACACGCGTAAAATTGTATACACAGGAAGATGACATTCACGAGAAGTGGCTGGAAAAATCAGATAAATTATGAGTGTGCAAATCTCTCTGAAGATATGAAACAAAAAAAAAACAAGAAAGAATGTTATGGCAGGATGAGCACAATACGACGATGAATTGATATAACCATGTAACGAAAGTAATGCCAAAGTATTAAATGTAAAAACTGTGCGATGAAATCAATATTATGCGTATATACATTATGCAAGTACATATATATCAAAATCGTATTATGATACAACTTGCTCATCTAAATGAAAAGAATTGATTACAAATGACTAATACAATCAATTAACATAACGCAAATATTGAAGTGATATAAACTGAATATAAAAAGTAAAACTGAATTAATTAATTAAGAATGACATTCCTGAAGCAAAGAAGATACCTGCTTCGATTAGATCAACTCACGCAAGATCGTTTATCCATTTCTCGTTTAATCAATCGTTTCATAATAATTTGTGTTTATCCAAAATTCTTTCCATATCAAGATACGATCAAAATACATGATAGATCTGATGAATTTTTCCAATATTTTTATTTTATACATATTTTATACATTCTTTAGATAAAGGCATTTCCTCAAATTTTTACGATATTATAATAAAGAATTCATATAATATAATTTGTTTTCTCAGAGAATTATAGATTCATTGTACGTATATTTTTAAAAAATCTCTCGCTAGAGAAATTTTTAATTTTAAATCTTTATCTTTAAATTTAATCTAAAGAATTTTCTCCAGCTGAATCTTCTCACACACATGTATAAGAAGTATCCATACACACGTATATATGAATCGCGATTTTTCAGCTTGTATATTAAGCACATTCATTTGCCAATACAGAATGCATCATGTTTCTCTCTCTCTCTCTCTCTCTCTCTCTCTCTCTCTCTCTCTCTCTCTCTCTCTCTCTCTCTCTCTCTCCCTCTCCCTCTCTCTCTCTCTCTCTCTCTTGCTCTGGCCTTATCTATTTCTCTATCTCTCTATCTTCATTGTAGTTTAAAATAGATTCTACGCTCGTCGGCTAACGCTTTTTGCGTGATTTTATTATGCGCTTCGCGGTCAAACGCGCTCATGCGAGAGATGTATCGAAGCACTTTTACTCTCGTCTTTTTTCTTTTCTTTTGAGCGGCAGTTGCACCGGCAGCAATCTCATTGCTCACATAACTGAGCTATCTACTGTAGTTTCGACAGTTTCAACGGACTTGAACTTTCATTGCGGATTTATATTATTTTTCGATACCAGTTCCGCTTACATATAACAGAAAGATGGAGAGAACAATTATTTATCCCAAATTGCAGCAACTGCTTCTCTTATATATCGAATGCATCGGTGCATGGCGCAAGTCGCATTCGCATTTCATCATAACACATCGGTTTTCGCATTAAAAATGCATTTCATTTGTTTTTATTTTAAGGCAGTCTCAATTTTTATGCTCAATTTCTACAATTAGATCCGTAGACATACACGCGCGCGCGCGAGAATGCAATTTGGTAGAAAAGCGAAAACGATCTCGTCGCGTTCTTGATAAAAAATTCAGATTTCTCTAGCTAGGACATGTCACGTCAGTCAAGATTACGTTTAATGGATTTCCATTAAATTAAGATACCTTCGAAACGTATAGTCACCCGATGTCTTGCATAATTTTGCAATTTTTCTGTGAGCGCGTAAGCTAATCGAATCATCTCTCGCGAATTCGTTCATTTATTAGAGAATCATTTCTTTATTTACTTTGCCACATCGTCGATTCATCATTCATCATTGGTAACGGATCTCTTGAGACGATGGTGTGATTGAAGCAAAATTAAATGTGATGTATAGCTACAGAAAAGATTAATTTTGCATGTATATATCTTTCGTGTGAGATATCTGATTACATAATCGCGTAATTTTTTAGATACAAGATATTCGAAATTATCATTTTATCGTAATTTTATTCGCTATCATAGAGTTTTTAGATAAATTTGAGATATGCATTTCTGTTGCATATCTGTCTAATCTGCTGTCCTCTCTCGTGCGCGTAACATTTTAATCATCTTTCAAAGACCTAATGTAACGTTTGGTTTAGATCAAATAATTTAAAATGTCATTAAATAGCATAGCAATTGAGTCGAAACAGTCCCATTAACGTATAATGTCTTTGATTGCGTGGCACGAAATTTATTTTAAACCCGGATCGCAGCGGCGAGTGTCAGCATTGTAAGTTGACTAGGACTAGATAGTGGAATCGAGACAGAGACGAGTAGATTGCGGTAGCAACGAGGATAAGGAGCGAGAAGGATGCGTATACATATAGATATATACGCAGAGAATGCAGATGGGAGAGACACAATGAACGAAGAATGGAGAACGGGTTCAGGTGTGCTGAAAAGAGAAATCCGAGAATGAGAATGAGAAACTACGAGGTACAAGAGAAATGGAAAGAGCGATTAATCCACAAATAAGATCGTTAATGGAGTTAGGATGAAAGCGGAATGTGATCGAAACGTGCGATCGAAGAGTGTAGGGAACAAGGCGGATGCGATGCCAATCTCATTCTGATTATTATGAAATCGTAATGCATTTGAGTTTATCAACTCGTAGATGCAACGTATTATTACATACAAGACGACAATCTTACGACAAAACTTTTGTGCTCGCCTGTGCTCGTTCCCTGCTTCTTTTTGTGCAATAACGGTAATTATTTACCATGATGTACTTTACTCATGCCTCTGAAATTTAATTTTAACGAAACGAGGAAAGCAGCGAGGTTTCAAGTCGATCAGGATAATACCGGGTGTAAAACAGACGTAATAATCAATACGCGATGTAGGATTTATAGTTGTAACGAGCAATGCCAGCTGCGAGAGAAATATCGCATGTGGTACCGAAAGATAATAAAAAGACTAAAACGTTGCTAAAGAGTAATAGCGAGTAAAATAAAGCATAGCGTCAAAATCCGATGCGGTTTGCACGAAGAGCGCGCGCGCGCGCGCTTTCCCTTTCGTAATGAACTTCTTCCGTCATTATTAGTTATTACCTATTATTCGAAAATATTAAGAAATATTTCACGATCCATTGCGCTTGCGCGCGAAAAATATCGCAATAGTTATAAAAGCAGCAATAACGAAGCGTACAATTCCGCGTGCATGTGTACACGTTCGCATGTATAATTATATAGTATGCGTATTCACACCTGGCCTTTTACCCGATAGCAATGATCAACATAATAAGAGCGGCGCGACTACTCGTAACATGTATACAATCGCTCAATAGATTAATTGCGATATTTGCTGGTCAGTAATGATCGGTTATTTATTATTACATAAAAGGTACACTGGAAAAAAGCATATCTTTATTTTCATGCAATTTACAACTTCCCGAACATGCTTGTTTATCGGAACGCGTTACGACACGGTAATCACAACACAATGATTACGACACATTGATCGAAATATGTAGATTTAATATCCTAACATTTTCATATCCAATCATTAAGACATTAAGACTGACAGTCTCGCTAACATTTCTCATCGCGATTGATATATCGCCTACTTTGAGGAACGAATAAATACATCAGCAAGTGATATACATCAAAGTCGAACAGGGTGATCAGTTTTGCAGCTTCTCGAAGTTTCCTCCGTTTACGCGTGCGGATGTGAAAGGAACCGCTCGGACACGGTAGCCGGCAGTGAAGGTGAAGGTAATGGAAGCGGTCCTAGCGGTGTTTCTGAGCTAGAAATCACCGTCTCGCATCCATGCGAAAAAAATGTGCGAGGTCGCCGAGAGGGAACCGAGAGATCCGGGATTTCTGGAAATAACCTCCGCTTGATCCCTGCGATTGGTCACGATCCGACCGAGCGGACTTGCACCAGACTGCGGACGCGACGCACAGACTGGTTTAGCAAGATTTGTCGACGATAATGAAGAAGAGACACGCTGTAATTTCCGTTCACTAATTAATACCTTTGCGAGATCCACATTTGCGAGTCGAATGACACATTATAATCGAGGCTTGACGATGAAAATAAATTTTCATTTCGCACGCGAGGGAAAGATAGTCCTTTCATTTTACAAGAAAGCTAAATTGCTCGGCAATCTTTTTCAGTCTCCGATAGCAGCCTTGCTTATCGTTCCAAGACTCTGTTATCGCTCCACGACAAGTGTCTCGGAAACCGCAAGATCTCGCTCGCGAGAGTAATCATCCGATTCAGACAGCACGTGCTCGGCGAGATTATCGTTCGATCAAGTTCGATCAAAATTAAACGATGGATGCAAGCTGTGCTCGATGGGACCAACCTGTTGTCGATGACAATTCCATGACATCGTTGCAGAAAGGAACCTGTTTGCTTATGCAATTTGTCTTCTCGCGTGAGTCATGACACATCGTGAAATATTTGCTGATGAGATGAAAATCATATGATGCCAAGATGAGTTATGCGAGGTGACGCGCAAGATCAATAACGTTAACAAGCGAAGCGATCGTTGGCGAAGTCGGTTCGTCACAATCTCATCAATGGTTCACAACGATCATCGGCGTGAGGAGGCCACGAGGATGCATCGACATAAATTCAAAAATCACGACAATAGAAGATGTCAGCGAATATATATGTATGAATAATCATTATCTACGACTATCATCTGACGCGTCTGACTCTTTGAGTCCCGCGCCGCGAGGATAACTGAAGAACGGACAATGCTGCCGAAATACTACGAAACACTGCGCTCGCGACTGATCTTCCCTAAAGTGAAGAGGCAAGGGATTATTAATCGGACTGTGATCGGATATTTTTTCGAAGAGAAATTAAAGAGCCGCCCCATTTGTAAGGACATAAGAGCTCCTTCTCCATTGAGGAGCTTATGCGCTTCGTAAGAATCTAATCGACACGACGATTCGACGATTCTTGGTCCAGACATTGCTCCGCGAAGGATTGGTATCGTTGGATAACGTATCGAGCGTATCGATCGATCGAATGATCGGCATTAAACGCGAAATGTACTGAAATCACGCGGCGCGACACGGTGGTGCCGACACGATAGAAAGGGTACCGACGACGATGGCGGGCCCCGGCGAGGTATTCAGACCGCAACAAGGCCACCCCGCGTGCAACAGACGTAGAGTAAAAGTGCAGAAATAAAATGTGGGCTGTTACGTGGCTCGAGGCGTCTCACCTACACGCAACGAGCGCGAACTCATATTTAACGCGGATTTGCGCGTGAAAAGAAGGACGCCGTTACAGTCTAACGAATGCAGATGCAAATTTTCTTTCTTTTAAAGGAAGCAAAATCGATGCGATCATCGATTCTCGGACAAATCTGATTGCTCGCAAATTACATGGCATTACGAGCGTACGCGTTACATAAGCGCGCTTACGAAGAAGACCGAACGGATTTTACTGACCCGTTCCACAAACCATTATTCCGTCATACGCTCGGCTATACTTATCCGACTCTCGATCTCAAAAGCAGTGAAAACGTTGTTTAGTGCACAGCAAACTTCCTCGAAGAGTAATTTTGAAAGCGGAATAACGGTCATACATACCTACACGTACAGATTACGTTTATGATATTACGTCGATTAAGACTTAACGCACGTAATTTTATTATAACCGCCTTACTTCGCTCGTACAGACATTCCCGAAGAGGAAACTTATCTCAATTAAGCGTGTAACGAAGACCGCAGCAAACGGCGATCTTTGCATAAAGAATCGCGTAAGAAATAGTACGTGCGAGATGACAAGCCGTCGTACAATGAGAATGCACGTGCACCTATGCAAGTAAACGAAATAGACAGCGAATAAAATATTTCTGACACTAATGTTCTTGTCGGACGCGACAAGAATGCAACGATGACCTACGTAACGCATATGTACGCACATTGTGCGTGCAGTTACGCGTGCACCGTTGACGGAAACGCATCTCGTTGTTCTCCAAAGTATGCAACGCCGACACACGCAGCTTCTTTCACGATTCTGATCGCCCGCGTGCGCGTAATGTAATCAAATCGTTCCGCGCGGAAGGATCGCTGCTGCGCGCTCTCGCTCGCACACGTTCGCGTGCGTTCGAGTATTTCTTTTTTGCAAACTTGGCCAGCTCCGAGAGAATAAAATTCGCTTTTAGATAAACTCGTACAGGTACGCGTACATGCAAGCGCGCGCCGGTAATACCTGTGCATCGAGCTATGCGCAAGCAGACGATGTTTATGACAGTGGTTCCCAAATCTCGCTCTCGCGTAGAAGACGAGTCGTTTGCTCGAGATAACGGATGCGTGCCTTCACGCGCATTATCTTTGAGATTCGAAAACTATTTCAGCTACGATAGAGCCCGTGCTATCTTTCTTTCGGATGCTTCCTTCTTCCTTTGTTTGAATTTTCACTCGACTCGCAGCTGGGAAACGCTGTTTTATACGACCGCGTCCACTGTGTCGGCTACGTCGATCGAGCGGGATATTTCGCGTGATGCCGCGGGCGTCCGTAGTAAATTTTACGGATGTAACGTCAGATACGCACAGATCCTGTTTGCGCATACGCGGAGTCGTGCGAGAGAAAAAAGGAATGTTCCCGCTCGTCGTCATTATCGTCGGGAAAGACGAAACGATATAACCTGTTGCTGCTGAGGAGTCTATACGAAGGAGGGACGACAGAGACGGCACTTTATATTCATCCACCTCGTAAAACGTAATGGTTAAATGTGACGGAGATCGACACGACACGTATAGAACGAGCAAATTCTGGCACGTCGCGCCCACGTAAAGGATGACGATCGTTTCAGCGCGATCTTTTTCCCTAGGACCGTTATTATCCGCGAATTCGCCGACGACATTTTCCGGCGAGCTTATCGCCGGAGAATCAGCATGTTGCGGCGTCTGGAATCTCTGCATTAAAAAAGAAGAGAAAAAGAATACACGTGAATTGCGCGCATTTTTGCGAGATTTTAAATATCCATCCCTAAACATTGCCGATAATTGTTGCGGATACAGTAATCGCCGTCGCAATTGCATTGCCGTTTAGCGCAATTTCCATAAAGCGGACACACGATCTTTTCCCGAGATAACAACAAGAACGCGTGTCTTCACGCGCATTATCCTTGAAATGTAAAAACTATCTCAGTCTATACGGTCCATGTTTCTTTTCCGATACTCTCATCCTCCTTTGTCTGAATTTTCAGTTCAGGCTCAATAGCCTGAAGCTAGATTCGGTTCAGGTTTAATTGCGCAGATTGCGCAGACTTTTAGTCCGAATTCTTTGGCAAAACTCGCGCCGCGATATGGCTACGATCGTTGCGTGATATACTGACGTTGCGCAATACCCATTTAACAGGATTGTATTTTTATTTTGACATGTTCCGACGCATTTTAACGCGACAGATTTTAAAGGCCATCATCATCCATCGTCAGATATCATACAGACGTCCTCTGAATTTCGCTCGACGCCTCGATGGCAGTAATTGCGTTGACAGTTGACATCACCATTATACAAATGGTAGAGAAATGCGAGATTGAAACGCTTTACTATCGACTATTCTTTTACCATGCGTTCTTCTTATGATGCGTTCGATGCGTTAAATGAGCTATAGAATTACGTTGTGTATGTGCACCTTGTGCGCACGCGATGTGAAGCAACTATCGATCGTTTCGAAGATGTCACATAATTTTCTCACGAATGCGAGAGTTCCGTTAGATGGAAACATGGAGGTCTTCGCAATAATGGCGTTAGGCTGCCTATCTGGGAGGGAGAATGCGTCTTTACGAAGTCGACTCTCTGCCACGAGGTAAAACTTTTCCCCGTTGAGTGAACCGCCAATAATAATAACAGATCGAGCACAATCGGTGATTCGTGAAAGGCTTGACGTTTGTCTTAAATGCCATGTATCGAGCGCAGTTGATCACAAAGAAACGCAGGAACGAACATCTCGATCGATGGGGAGAAGATGCGGAGACGAGTGTGCTCGCTTGATGACTGTCTCGTTAACGATTTCGCGTAACTGCTATTCTTCTTTTAGATATATTAGGTCGTCGCAACGACGAGAACAACGTGACCGAGAAGTGTGCCAAGAGATTCAGCGTGCTCGTGCCATCTAGATGGCTGGATGGCTACGTTATCAATCGCCAATAGCGAACTTACAAAGTAGCGGCGATTCGAAATTCTCGTGTAGTCTTTTTATTTACGCAAATTATCAGCCTCATTGATGAACGTCATTTCGCAAGCGCGAGCGACGTCTGCCGTCAAGCGATAACGGATGATAAGAATAAGTATTTATTCGCGATCGACACTGCATCGGCATTGCGAGCATCCGCCAGCGAGATATCTGGCGAGTACAGGAAACATCTGGAACGATAGCAGACTCCGTTTCCTCAGGGCGAAGGCTTCCTTCGAGAAAGAGAAAAGAGGAAAGAGAGGAGCACACCAGAGCTCGCAATGCGCGAGCGCGCAACATTCATCGAATATCCAAGGGCACCTAATGGGGAAAGCCCTCTGGTTACCGAGGGTACTCTCGTCCTGGCTCCTGGTTACAAGAAGGACGCGATAGTGGAGGAGGGATACCGGCTCTTACGCAACAATGCACCGCCACCTGCACTCGTTTCGTCACACGGCTTTAACAGGCTTGACGGTGGTTGGTCGGCCGGCTCGCATTACTTTCGCCAATTAAGCCTGTGCACGGTCGTTGTAATTTAACTCGCGAATATGAAATTCCAGAATTATTCGGAATTTCAGAAATCCCGAGATTTCGGAACCGATCGTATCTCCGACCGCTCAATTCTTCATCGATTTTTCGGCACAGATGCAGCCGTGCGTTTATTGTATGGGCATTGAAGGCCTTTTTCTTTCTTTCTTATATTTCCTCAAAGAATCTTACCTCGAATATACGGGAAACCAAAGCAACGAGCAATAAATGCATTTAGAAAAAAAAAGAAGAAAAAAGAAAAACAGTAGCTGTTTCGCGGTGCCAAACTGATGTCTTCCGTAAAACAGAATGACTGTTATAAGGATTAAATATATCGGTAAGAAATGAAAATTCTTTTCATTTCGTCGATAAGTTTTAATTATAATTACGTACATCGTAGTGTAAAATTATAATTATAATCGCAGAATACCTTACAAACAACGTTGAACATTCAGATGGAGCGTCTATGGAGAAAGAGATGTTGGTGAATATAAATTGTCCGATTAGACTGATACTCGATTATATAAGAAAAGTTGTAGGCGTGAAGGGTAAATTGAAAATGGAATAAAGCGATAATCTTTGAGTGTCGAATATATCTTTTTCTTAGGTGAGTATGATTTGTGCGACGAATTGACTTGCCGCTTGAAAAATGTCTCCTTTTACGAACCTTATACGTCTGGAATGGATATCTTAGAATCGGATGCAACATACTTCATCATCACCTACGAGCGTAAGCAACCTACAACGCAATTATTTTTTAATGACTGGAATTATCGGAAGAACATGTTTTTCAGGAGATGAAACTGGGCAAATGATAAATTGCACGCCGCTTCTGACTGCGAAAGCAGCCAAAAAAGGTTGCGTCGTCTGTACGAAAACGCGGAAACCACTGCGAAAAACTTTGTCCAAGTCCATAGTTAAAAAGCGCAACAACGCGCAATAATCCTAATGGATAAAGAATGTTACTTCAATGATCAATATCGATCAATAATATTGAAAAGCGCAGAAATGCTCACAGAATCGTGAAATAAATATAAAGATGCAAGATTCAAGTATAAATTATTTTATTAAAAAATGTAATACATAAAAATGGATTAGAATTACAAGATTAGAAACATCGTTGATCGTCGCATCGTCGCATGATTAGACTAGAAATTTTTCACAATAAATTCTCATTTAATTCTCTAATATCATTACTCCTAGTCGTAATATTGTAAAACTTTCCATGTCTACCTATTTTCTCATTAATAAATTTCTTGGCGCCTAGAACGCCTTCCTCGAATAATAAATGCGATGAATTATCTTTCTCGAATTGCAGTGCCTCGTCCATCTGTTTCGACGAGAAGGTAGCAAAATGCGCGGACATGCGATCCGCCAGCAAAGACTTTTGCGGAAATTTCACGAGAGAATTCGCCAGAGTCATCGCCGTTCCCATAGCTGAGAGAAAACGTAGCGCATTATGTTTTCGTTTCGAAGCTTACAAAGCTTCCGAACATTTTACACGAGAATGAATAAGAATCTCGATTCATACCTGCACCGCAACTCGTGTATCTATGCGCAATTCCCCAATTGAACGCTTCCTCTGCGTTAGCTAGTCTTCCTGTCAGTATAAGATCCATAGCCCTGGAATATCCAATCAAGGCAGGCAGACGCACAGTACCCCCGGATAAAATCGGGATACCGAAACGTCTGTTGAGAAAACCTACCATCGCTGTTTCCTCTATGACCCTCAAGTCGCACATTAACGCTAGCTCTAACCCGACATCAACCGTATATCCGCTTATGGAAGCTACTAACGGTTTCTTGGACAATTCGGTTCTGTTTGCCTATAAACAATTAAACAAAGCTATTGTTGTTACGACCCGATACTTTATACTTTGGCCAGTTTCAAGGATAGTGCCAGTGTAGCCACTGGCTGTTTCATACGTACCAGTGAACCGAAATGCGCCAAATTTTCTTCATTCTTTCCATCGTAACTCGCAATCTCTTTAAGATCGTAACCGCTACAAAAGTTACCGCCTACTCCATACAATACACCTACCAACGTCTCGTTATTATTCTCAAATTCGTCCAACGCTTCCGACAACGATTGCGCGGTCGCAGCATCTAAACAGTTTCTCTTCTCTGGACGATTAATGCCAATCGTAGTCACCTTGCCAATTTGATTCACCAATATTCTCTGGATTTTTTTCTCTGGAAATCATCGCTCGTTATAAAGTCCTTAACGTTCGACAAGTCTACATCGTACGTTTCATTGTGTGTTGTTCTCCGAGATAAATCTGTTTTTATATTTACCTTTATTCAAATCAATATTCGTAGATGAGGTTAGGTTTGATCGTGCATGATTTGCCGCTGTACGTAGAAACGCATTGGATAATCTCTTGAAAAGTTGCATCTTCCTGGAATCCTTGCAGGGCAAATTTTCTTCTTAACAAAGGATGTTGCAATCACGAATTTCGAAATGTCATAACTGCATCGTAACTTCTACCCTCATTCGTTATATCGAACAGCTGTGCCGGTTACGATATATATATATCGATTCGACTGTTGAGCATATTGTTGCGCGAGCATAATGGCGCGATATTCGTATATTCAAATCTGTTTTCATAATGTATAAGCTTTCGAACAGCTTATTCTCCGTTACTCTTAAGATGCGAAATACAATTTTGTGGGATGATTCGTACTCTTCGTACTGCTTCGTTTTAAAATTCGTCACCACCGTCCATTGAATCGCTTCATTTTATTTTTTTCTCTGTCAATTTATTAATGATTTTAAAATCTCTTTAAACTTAAAGAAAAACGAGAAATTATTCAACTATTCTTGAATTGAATTAATTAATTAGATAAATTAAGCTTTTCTCTTGAAGAAACCATTTTATAATATCGCAGATAATATCGCACATACTGACAAATGTATAAAATTATTACATGCGTAAAAATATTTGATATTTGATACGTAGTAACGTGATCTGAATTGAAACATCGTCTCGTGACTGTCTCGCTTGTCCGTTATATTCAGGAAATTTTCTAAATGGCTGTTCTCGCGCGATCGTAGTCAATTACAATGAATCAATCAATGAGATATCAATGAGACATCATCTATGTAAAAGGTATTATTCTTTTCTTATGAAACATACTTCAAATCAGTTCTCTGCGATCGATCGTTTTTGACAAGAGCGATCAACGAAATTCGACGACGGAAGTTGAAAAAACTTGAAAACGTACGGCGTACAACGGAAATTAGGCCAACGACCGTCTGAGATGAGGACGAGCCAAGCTGAAGCCGGGAGATGTGGGATCAGCTACCGGAGCTGATACTGACGCAGATATTTAGTCATCTCAATCGCGTAGACCGTGCCAACGTCGGTCAAGTCTGTCGATCATGGAACCGCACGTTGTCGTCGCCTGTACTCTGGCGATCCGTCACAGTGCTCATCGATCGCGATCTACGTGGTGACTTTCCTCTAGCGGGAGAATTAGCCGTAAGATAAAGATCTATAATTTTTTCGAGCGAGATTATCCCGCCGAAATATTTCATTCGCGTCGGCGAACGGCGAACGGCGCAGTCGCGATTGAATTGGAATTGCGTGCGAATTGCGGCATCGGCATTTACCTAGTGAAAACTTTACAGGCAAAATATGGCCAGCATATGCGCAATCTGGAGCTCTCTTTTTCACGACCGTATATCCTGCCGAGGCAGACAAGAATTACGCGCAATACCCAAGCGGAAGCCGGCGCTGATTTCCTCGCGATCGTACGTGCCAAGGATGTGCAGCTGCGACAGCTGACACTGACGAATTGGGTTTTCGGTTACAAATGGGGTAACAGAGGAATACTGCTTTGCGCCTTGGCAAACTTTTTGCGGTGATCAAATTCTGTTCTTCTATAGATCTTGAGCGGTTCCAACGGCATTTCTAAATCGGCTTTGTTTCCTTAATACACACAGCGGCCAACGCAATCTTAAGATACTGAGCCTGCTGAACGCCGATTTCGGCGTGACTGATATCTTGCGATTGCTGGGAACGGTTGCTAAGGGATCCGGTGAACACTTGATCTTCCTGGATCTACGCGGTGCTTTCAGGGAGTGGCAAGCTCCTCACGATAATCCGAGGTACTCGTAAAAGTATCCGGAAGTTTATCACAGATTAACTAAATCTAAATCAGTCATTCCACTTGTGAAAACTAAAGCGAAAACTATGCAGATCGGCTTGCGTTTGTCCGCTTCAAAACTTTGGAATAATCTATCTGCGCATTACACGCTACGATTAAGTTAACAAGTTTTACGTTACTCTAGATATTTGCGCTTGTTGGGTCGTTTCCATGCGTTGACTGTCTTAAAGTTAGATTATCCAGCTTTGTCGAATCACGCTCTTGGTGCTCTTGCGAATGGAGCATCAAAAACACTAAAGAATCTATACGTATCTGTGAGAGATTCGGATTCTAGACAGCACATGGTATCGGATGCTGCTTGGCGCAATTTAGTCTTAGCTTGCCCCGAACTGACAGTATCGTATACTATAGGTATAACAGAACGTTGCTACACGTATTTAGATCTCTCCTATCTCGATTAAGATCAATTCTATCTTTGTTATCTCTGTTTCTGCTTCTCTAACTTTTCTCTCTCAAACAGTCTTTCTCGCTTAAAGAAACTTTCTCGGCGAAAAGAAATTTACTTTAACGAGAATGTTATATATATATATATATATATATTATGACAGAAGCCATTTACTAAGTCATGTTTGATTTCTAATTTCTGTTTGATTTATAAGAATTCTTGCACCATTTAGCTTTTCAAGTTTGATTTCCAGTGAATATCTCGCATTACGAGGACATGTACTACTTGCTATTACCCAGTGTGCCTCTAGCCAAGTTCCACATGTTTAGTGGACATGTTTGGGATCAGAGCAGATCACGAAACTTTAGAAGTACGATCGGTTTGCTGATTACTCAATATACAGCTACGTTAGGTATTTACAACAGATACATACTTTTATTATTACTGTGCTTATTATTATCAGAGCATAAGATACTGATTTATATTAAAAAAGAAAAAATAATTCTCCTCGCAGTCGAAGTTACGCTGCAACTTCGAAACAATCGTGAATCTCTCGATGACTTATTGATCTGCATGTTAATACGATGCAAATCCTTGACAAGATTACAGTACGACGGAATTATAAGAAGCCTTGAAACGTTACGCGAGATATGTCAGCTTCAAGCTGAAAATAAAACTCGTAAGTAATAGTATTCACGGTATGCCAATAAATGTGTCGGCAAGATCAAATGAACGTATGATTGCAGGTTTTAAGACGATACATGTGAAACCTCGGAACATTAACATTCAAAACCGTGCTATATTAAACAATATTAACTATCAATACGATCGTAAAATGCACGAACAAGGAGTTGATTTTCGAATCGAAGATCCTACCTCGATATTGATCTTCTATTAAAAATCGTTTTGAATGATATCATTTTCACTTAAAGGGTTCATCTTTAAAAAAATATGGTTAAAAACTTTATACTTTTTTTGATATTAATGTATTCTATACTATGAGGCATATTTTCCTTTTCGTTACGCAACATAAAATGATTTTTTTGTAAAATATAGTTTCGTAATAAAATAACATATTTATGCTATAATATTATATGTGCTCTCTCTCTCTCTCTCTCTCTCTCTCTCTCTCTCTCTCTCTCTCTCTCTCTCTCTCTCTCTCTCTTTCTCCCTTTTCTTTCTTCCTTCTCTTTTTTCCTCCGTATTTATTATCTTTGTAACATTCGTCATCGTTTTCAATATTCAATCTAAAGATTTATAAATTACTACAAAAGTATATAAAACATCACTAATTTCGTATACATTTATAATTAATATGTAATGATCTTAATATGCTCGGTCATTCTCGGTTGAAATAATTAAAATCTGCACATTTTTGATAGGAAATCCGGCAATTTCCGCTTTAAGAATGCAGTACATAATCTAAATGAAATCTTCATAATATAAAAGATCATAAAAGTGAACCGAATAGTTTTTCTCTCATTCAAATCGGTTATTAATAATAATAATAATATAATTAAGTGAGATGAAGGAAAGGTTATATACATTTGTACCGCGTCAATCGTGCGGTTGAGGCATCGAAAATCTCGAAAATTGAAGTATCAGAAGCAAGGTAACATGATAGGCAAAAAAGTGGCACACGACACTTTCTTGGATATCGTCGATTACTTACCGACTTGTCAAGGTAATGTCGATAAAACCTGTCAATTATCGACAGATAACGACAGTTACCGGCAGGAGGAATCTTGCGGTCTCTTCCCCTATCATGTTACCTTGTTTCTAATACTTAGATTTTCGAGATTTTCGATGACTTAACTGCACGATCGTGTGATGTAAACGTAACCTTCTTTTCATTTCATTTACAATTTATTAATAATCATTTTGACCGAAAAGGTAAATATTTTGTTCACTTTTATGATATTTTATGTTTATAGAAATTATGTACTGCATTCTTAAAGGAAAAATTATTAAATTTTATATACAAAATGCGCGCATTTCCATCATTTTAACCAAGTAATCTGAATAATGAGGTTATCATCGATACGTTAATTATAAATACAAACAATTAGAAATACTTCAGGCACTCTTATGTCAGTGGAGATAAGAGTCAGTGGAGATTTATGAATCTTTCTCTTAATCAAAAGATTATTGAGAATAAAATAAGGAAATTTTATAATGGAAAGGAATGCATAAAAATAATGCATAAGATATCTGTGTTACACATTTTAACTTTTTCTCTTGAATAATTGTATTGGATTATGTTGGATTGAGTAATTAATATAAATACAAGTATATTCTACGTATTTTTACGTTATAAAAGTACATAGACTGTATGTCCGATTATGTTTGTTTATCTGTTAATGTTTATGTAGGAGAAGATGGATTAAGTTGAACTATGCTCGCCGAGTCGTCGAAAATCTCGAAAATCTAAGTAGTAGAAACAAGATAACATGATACGAGAAGAGACCGCAAGATTCCTCCTGCCGGTAACTCCTGTCGTTATCTGTCGATAATTGACAGGTTTTATCGACATTATCTTGACAAGTCGGTAAATGTATCGACAGTATCTAAGGGAGTAACGTGTATCACCTCTTTGTCTATCCTGTTGCCTTACTTCTGATACTTCAATTTTCGAGATTTTCGATGGCTCAACCGCACGATTGACGTGCGGTACAAATGTAACTAACCTTTCTTTCATTTCACTTAATGTCGTATATCAATAACCGATTCGAAAAGAAAGGTATTCCGTTTACTTTTATAATTTTTTACGTTCATTTAGATTATGTACCGTATTGTTAAAGTGAAAATTGCTGAATTTCATATCAAGAACGCGCAAATTTTTATTATTATTTTGTGCACTTTTATGCTGATGCTTTAGATTAAAAACCGCGTTATTAAAATCAAAATAAAAAGATTTTATTTAACGAAAATGTCTTTTTTGTTAGTTTGCGTATAAAGTATCGATTGTATCATCTGAAAGATGGTAAGCGTTCGATCACAAAGACACAAATTGCTTAGAAACAATATTCTTATTTATTTATCACACACCAATATACAAAAATGAACTATATAATCAATATCAGAATATAATATACTACGAAATTCAAATATATTTAATAAAGATATATCTGAGTATCTTACAAGAGAGATTGGAATGATGCTTCAACTTGAAACAAAAATCGTCTACTACATTCTTTGCAGTTGGCACAGAAATTCTGGTAGAAAAACGTATTTCTCTACGGCCGCGTCCTAAGGATTATAAATAAGTATTAATTTACGGGAGTCCTTAGCTACTAATAAGTCGCATCTAAGTAGTCGTGAGTGAAAATAAAATGTCGAGTTTTCTCTCCTGCCTAACTTTTTCCTAACTAATCTTTCTGCATATAATCTGAGAATTGGAAGATGCTTCGTTCTCTTAAAGTACAATCAAATACGACGCCGGAGCGTTCGCAACTTGTATTTGTTGAAACGCATAATGCTAATTTTTGCTGTGTCCTTCGCATAATGATTAAAGAATTCGTTACGTTAATTGTTACATCTCTCGTACGCTTCATTTTATTTCTAACAATTTCTCACAATATCAAATTAATAAAATCCTTTTTGTTGGAATATGCATCCCGGTGTAATCTCGGTTAACGATTAGCGTAATCTTTACCTACGCACGTTGACGTAATTTCTTTTTTATTCTATTCAAACACAGTATCTGCCGTGTTAAAGTAAGAAGACGCGTACAGTGAAGATTACGCTACCGACAACGAGCGTTACTTCTTTCAAACGTACGTACTATACGCCGTTAGCGGAGTTACGTTGCTCGCAAAACATCCATGTAAACATAAAGTCAGATACAACGCAGAGAATATCAGAAATGCCGAAATTCAAGGGTCTCATTTATGCGGGATGCGTTTTAACATTTACAAAACTGCTTCACGCTTCTACGGGCAGAGGCGACTCCATCGTAAGGCAAGCTATGCGCAGCGACCTGTACAGTCTCGCGTGTCTGTACTCGAGGAATTCGCACGTACGAGAGAAATTCTCTTATCCTCTTATAGGGGACTTGGTGTCGTATCGAGCAAAAGCTCGCACGTAAACGTAAGGATGCGAATCTAAGAGAGTGAGATCTTCGCAAGTGAGTCTTCCACGTGAGAAAGAACGTTACGTTACATCTCAGCAGCGTGATAGCACGAGTCTTGGCCTAAGGCTTCGCCTAGCCTCAGAGCCGCCTCTAACACCATCGAGATACGAGCCCACGTCGTAACTGTCACAATCGATTCTACGCGTAGCGAGTCGGTCTCTCACACGGTTCACGACCATCTCTCTAATACTTCACCTCTATGAAAAAACATGGAATGTATATTGTGGGGGTTTTTTTTTCGGTTTACACCTTAATAATGTACGATTATATCACAAGAAAGATTCAAATATTCTGTACACAATCCGCGACAGCGCGAGGCATCCGTTCAGGTTGCCCTCTTCCTTTTTCCTCTCTTTCATTCCGTTTTCCTTTTTAATCTTACATTTACATAAGCCTAAGATTTAATTACAAAGTTAGATATGTCTCAGGTTCACCTGGTATTGTACTTGATACAATTTCTCGTGACTCGGCAAGTCCGAGAGCATGCGGCCGACGAGCACGTGCACACGTTACTCTTTGCGAGACTCCTTCCACGCATTTCCGACAGAATACACGTTTTCGTTGCACTGCCATCGCCTCTCATTCATGCTTCTTCTTTTTCTTAGCCGCTGTTTGCTTACGTTAGTAGCTCGATATCGATAATTGGCACATCATTTTAATGGCAAGTTTCGCATTGGCACGATAACGGCCCTTAGGAATATCGCGACTGTCGTCCTTCGAGAAAGAATCTAATCGTTGACGATGACTTGACGCTCATTTTCATCGATTCGTTCACTCGTTATTCGTCGGTAACAATGATCTCTTCAACGTCTGAATGTAGGCTTGCGAAAGGTTTGCGGAAGCGTGATCGATGATTTAACCGAAATTTATTTTCGAGAAATGCCAATCGTTTAGAATCTCATCGGAAGGACTCGAATCTTGATCGTTCCTCGGACTTGACGTCGTCCCTGACTATTACGCGAGTATGCACCTATGAAAGGCAGAATATGCTTGCTGTGGTTAATCGTACGACGCCTCATCTTGTTTAGTATCAGCGGAGATGATTGATAATTGCGGAGTTGATTAATAAAGACTAAGTTGCACTTTAATGCTCTCATATACCGCTTCCACCTTTCGTTTATATATAAAGAATTGCTGGTCCAGATAAGTCTCACTGATGGAAGCACGACTCTCCTGATGCAAGAGAGGAAGTAATGTCCTTGATTATTTTATAGACCGTAAAATAATCAAAATCCAATTATAAATAAATCTCGATTATTCTCATCTTTTCGTGTTCATCAGCTAATGAGTAGCTTTTGTCTCTATGTCGCAGGTTGCTTACTTATTACGAATTGTAGATAATTAGATTGCAAGAATAAATCATTTAGTGAATTAACATTAATATTAACAATTGCACTAAGTGTTTTGCATTTTCCGACTATCATAACAACGTATACTTCACGAAGTGATCAAATTTCTCTCTCTCTCTCTCTCTCTCTCTCTCTCTCTCTCTCTCTCTCTCTCTCTCGCTCTTTAATCCGTAATATAATAAATTTCTTCGTGCGGAGCTTTCGAGAAAAACAATGATTGGCAGTGCGAGGGAACCAAATAACATTTTGTATTCTTCGACACAGCAGCTGTCGCATTTTTATCACTTGTTGCTTGTCGAGTACAATTTCTATACGTATGTTTAAGAATATGTTCTCCGAATTCATTTGATCAGGATAATGCGATCAAGTAATTACGATAAGCAAGCCAAAGAAGCAAAGACCTTTTCATCTTTTCCGGACATCTTACCGGGCTCATGTTTGATAGCTTGTATCTTCAAATAACGTTTTTCGTCAGTACACATAATCTTATAGGCGAGGTATTCGAAAGCGCGACTGGTGATTTACATATGTGTTCAATGTCGCAGATCTTCGACTATAAATGCGATTTGAGATTTACGAAATTATCGGTGGAGAAAGGGCGGACCATAAAGAAATAAATCGCAAAGATCGCGAAGCTGCGCGATCGCTTTGACACGTTTCCTCTTTAAAGCCAGTAAATCATTGATGACTTTTAAAGTTCGTGCACCGTCACGTCACGCATGTATGATGACAGCTAAACATAATTTATCTAAATTATACGTGTATACGTATACAGATCGATACTCTCTTTGAAACGGAATCATGGATTTGAATTTAAAAGTATACCTTTTTAGCTTCAAGGTGTCTCCATGCAACATAAATGTCCAATTGATATTCTCCATCCAGGCATCCATTTTTTCGCGACATTTGCTTTCGGATACTCTTTAACGCGTGACTACGGTGTGTCGCTTCTCTATCAGGAAGAAATCTTTCGTGAACGAAGAAATTATCGTAATCAATTTATATCGCTTGGACGCACACGGAGTATGCATCTCTCGCAATATTCCAAGAGAAACCCAATTCAATCGAGAATCGTGAAGTATTGTATGCGCGCGTATTTGTACATGCGTTACTTTCCTGAGAATATTCAAGAATATCCATTGGACGCTCATGGTGTACGCGTCTAATCTTTGTTTCGGCGCATTGCGCGTTGCGTTTAGCGTAGATATGCATATCTGTCCACTTACCGAATCCTTTCTCTTCCAGCTTCCTATAGGATGATACCGTAATAATGGCATTTGACGACCGACAAGCCGACGAGGGAAGATTTCCGAGATGCTTCTCAGACATGCTTAATAAGTATAAAAATGGATAGAAACTGTACCAAAAAGCACAAGGGCGATCAGCGACAGGGTTGAATCGCTCGTGCTCGACTCCCCGATGGGCCGTATTACAAATGAGAATTTCTCGTCCTCTCTCGTCCCTTCTAATTACCGACTTATCCCTGATTGCACATTTCGTACATACGCAGCTTGCGTGTCGAATTGCCTACGAAGAAGCTTACGACCAGCCAACCTCGGTGGCGCGTACGGTGGCGCGCGGCACGTCGCAAGCGAATGCCTGCATGCGTGTGACGTGTGGCCGCGCGTAACATACGCGTGTACGCGTGTTCTCAGTGGTCCACTGCGAGCTTTCCGCAAGAGGAGCGATGCACGAAAGCTCAATTGTACGGCCAGGAGTGCCGGATGGACGTGACCACGTTCGAGGTAGGCGGGTCTTCCGTGCGTCACTTCTTCATGTCGTTCATCAGCGTGCCATCCTTACTCTTGTTCGTGTCGAGACTCGATTGTTGACTGCTCGTCACACCGCTACCGTTCCCGGGATACATTTTCTCCAAATGATTTAAAGACTCGCTTAGGAACTTCTGTGACACGAATCATGAGGGTCTTGGTGAAGGTCGCGTTACGCGATACGTCATTAAGAGATAGCGAGAAAAGAAAAAAGAAACAGCGCTCGTTACCTGTATAGCCGTTAGAGCGGCCACGATCGCGGGGCTTCCGAATCCATGTGATATGAGAGAGAAATGAGTAAGATGTCTTTGTATGCTGGGGTCGAGGATGTGTTGCGGCCGTGTATTGCAAAGCGGCGATCTGTCTTGATTCAAAAGATCCATCAGCTCTTTGGTGATTTGTCTGTGGAAATGGAAAAGATTTCACTTTATGTTAGCTACGTACGTATGGGACAAAAGAATGAGACGAATCGCGTCTTCTCATTCTTACTTGGTGGCATGAAGAAGTTCTTTTCTTCTATAGGAATCTTGCGGCTCGCAATGCTGCCGACTGAGATACTCGGCGACTTGTTTCGCGGGGAACTCGGTTTCGCAAACGTAGCCAAAGTCTCTGGCAAGATGAATGGCTTCTCCTGGAAAATATCAAATATTCATGCATAATTGCACGATGCCATTATGCATTAAACTCGAGTAACTCTAGGTATGTCCACAACGGTGGAGGGAAGCGATCGCGAAATTTTATTTGGCTAGAAACGCGATATCGCCGATAGCTTGATTCGAACTTATAAGTTTGCTCTCTGAGTTTTTTTCCTCCTTTTCTTTCCACGTCTTCCTCCCCCTCTCTTCTCCTCTCTCTCTCTCTCTCTTGGTTTACAATTTATTTATTTGGGCTCTCGGTTAAAACTTTGACGGATCCAAAGGAATGACGAAATATCGCCGTTGCGACATTATCGATAAAAATCGAGTGTCTCTCATTCCGTTCTTAACGTTTCAATGTTTCGAAAGTATTTAGAGAGGTCCTGTGCCTCTTCGAATGAGAAAACAAAGAAAAATTTCATTCAAAAAATTTCACGCGAAATTTGGCGTGTCTAAAAAGCCGAGTCTAGCCTGTCGCCTAGAAGCGACAGCTACTTGCATATATGCGGAAATTTTCACCTATTAATAGACTAACGCAAACGATGTTTCAAATCGCTCGCGAGAAGTAACGAGATCTCAGCAGGACCGTCGCGTATAACCGACAGCCATCTAATTTCAATTTAATGACTATGCCAGCGAAATTGTTGCTCGCACAAGGACCTTACACGCACATAGCCTAGGGCATTTGCCTAGATCGTCCGAGGAGTTATATTCGGGATATCTTTTTTCCTTTTAATATCTTACACTCAAATCGCGTGACACGACTGAAAATACCGTCGGCCTCGTAAAATCTAAACGCCGCGTGATTATACGTGAAAGTACTATTTATTGCTTTTATCTTGCAGTTTATTTTGTTCCGACCGAGAGAACGGATCAAACGATAAAACACGCGCGCGCGCAAGAAGCGACAGGATTAAAATTCTCTTACGAAAACTTCGTTCGAATCACATTTTGTCTGCGTTGCGTCGTTCCGTTTTACGCGATATAAATTACGATATCCCTCAGGTCCAATTATCGTCAGTTCAATAAACGCGCCATTGATCTCACGTTTTTATGTACGAACCTATACCGGACTTATAGTCTGCAACGCTTTGTAGTGAGCCGAAAAGAAATTTTACCGCAGTTTTTATAACGAAGGAAAGTATGCGTGCAAACGCGGTTAATGTGCATTAACAACGAGACAATACTAAAGTTATACGTAGCTATATGTATGTCTATACGTAGTTATACGTAAAGACGCGTGCAATTTAAAATTGCTAATGTTTTGCTTTATTCCTTCGCATTGGTTTTACGTAATCTTATGACGCATCCATGTCTCTTTCTCTTTCCCTTTTCTCACGTTATTTAATGCGTTAACTATAATAATAAATAACGTTGTTCTCTATTGAAAATGTAAATGGTTATTCAAAGGAGAAAGGAAAAGTCTGCTTCGATATTTCTCATAGATATGTAATCAGCCAATGAGCAGATAATTTTACCGTTAAAAGCGGTTCATAGCAGATGGATTTATACAAATTTATACAAATTAGAAGGCGAGAGAACATATTGGATTTTTTTCTTAATTGTCATATTTCCGGATGAGGAATGAGAGCTTCCAAACGACATCGCAATAAATAAATGGCGCGACAAATAAATCATTTATCATACTCGTGGAAATGTTTACGAAAGTCTCATATCGTAACAGGTTTCCGATTTTGATAACTCTTCCGTATACAAACTCGAGACGAAAAAGAGACGAGACACAAGCGCGAGATGTACACGCGGAATCTCCAATAGGCAGTTTCGTACGGTATTTATCGGCATCGGTATTACGCCACGCTAATTTCTACGGGATTCCTGCGTTGGGTGCGCACGACCAATAGCGAGTTAACTATCGGCGATCTTATCGACATGGTTGCACAAGGTGCAACAGGTAGTTACGGCCGACTTTGGTCTCCCCTTAGCAGTTAACTCTTTCGCGCGGATTTGCATATCTCCCCCGCATCGTATCTTTCCGTTTCTGCGTCTAATTTCTTTTAAGCAAATTAACGTGGCCCGATAGTATATCTTAACAATATGCGCAAAATATAGCAGGCGATTATGACCGCGGATGCAAATACGGTTTGCCTTTTATTCTTCTTTCTTTATTATTCTTCCATCCTTTGAGAGAGCTTCTTTCGTAAATGCGTCGTTTATCTACTCTTGGCGCGACACTTCCCGTCTTTCCGCTCGGAGATATATCTCCTTGAGGGACTAATCTCAGGCCGAACGATTATTTTCCGAATCGTCCGGATAATACCGGTAGAGATTCGTTTCGCAAGAGAACCGATAGAATTCTCGATGGAACGCAACTTTATCCAAAACGTTAGACGATGCTGTTATAGCGATAGCGTGCTCTACTGCGGCCTTCGACCGCAAATCACGTTCCATTATATACGTTCCGATAATCGAACCTCCAAAGGAAGATTTCGGGAATTCTCTTCCGCGTAGCGGAGGTCATCATGTTCGGATATATCTTGCGGTTTTATGCCGGTTAAAACCTTTTTTACAACGGCTCGAGCTGCGGTCGACGTACACGTTTATAATTCGTCTAAAACACGCTTCGATCCTTGCGCGCGTTGCTCAGTTGTAACATTAAATTATCCGTTAGCTCGATCTAAAATCTGATGATATCGCAGCACGCCAACTTTATAATACCGAAAGGCAAATCGCGTACGATGATGTAAAAACGTCGTAAAAAGGATCGCTACGACTATCGGAGCAATTTGCATATGCACGTGCCCGTGCAATGACGGGAATCATTTACGTAACAATCTGCTTAAATAGTTTTCTTAATAATCAACTTTATTATTTTTTTTGCAATTACGATAAACAGATACCAAGTGGACACACGGTACGTACGGAATATTTTTACCGTTTTCTATACACAAGCATTCCAAGTCCGAAAACACTCGTCCGTTATTATCGTCTGAATTTTTATTTGAAATATGCCATTAAGTTTCGCCGTATCTCTGTATTTTGCGCGGAACTGAGGTAAATAATCTTGTCACCTATTTCTATAGATTTTAAGATGCACGATGTGCGTGATGAGAGAGTTTGCATATAATTTTGAGTCCGAGGCGTCGCTGCGTGTCGATTCGGATACGAATTTATGCGCGAATCGTCGTTGTACGTCGTACACATACGTATGGGCATAAGCATACACACATGCGTCGAGCAAAAGTTCCCACACTTTCGCTGTACTCTTGTCTTTTAACGATATTTTCTCTGCGCGCACCGTAGTGGTCTCTCTTTCACGTAGCCGCAGCAGATCTTGCTCTTTCAATCGGATCAGATGGCAAATGGCAAATACGTTACACATACTCATTGACGCATAGAGATTTTATTATTTTACTTTACATCGAAAGAAAAAGAGTTATAAGAGAGAGAGAGAGAGAGAGAGAGAGAGAGAGAGAGAGAGAGAGAGAGAGAGAGAAAGAGCGAGAAAGGGTTGCGGTGCGCGTGTCGCCACGCAACAGCGTCATCGTCTCATCGTGCAGAAAAGAAAAGCACAGTCGATGTTTTATAGAAGTCGCACCAACCATAAATTATAATCAACGTCCGTGCCAACACTCTAACAAACTTTCAGATGCGTCATTAGAGCACCGCTGGCTGAAAGCGCTGGATGGCAATTGTGCGTTGGATGCATTTAGGATACGCGCGTACGCATTTGTTGCGCGTAGTCGTTATTAAGCGCTCTCAAACACTCGGCGTATCCCGAGTCGGTCTGATTAGCCGTGCTCGAGCGTGTCGGCGTCCAGTGTAAAAAGATTGCACCCTTTGTTACTGTCGTAAGAAGCAGTGGAATCTGTGGCGAGTTTTTCAACGCGTATAAAAGAGAGAGAGAGAGAGAGAGAGAGAGRGAGAGAGGGAGGAAGAAAGAAGGAAGGGAGAGAGAAAGAAAGAGAAAGATAAGAAGAGTTCTCGTAAACATCGGATTGGGAAACGACGAATGTAAATACTTATTCATTAAGTATGATTAGGTTTATAAGACATAATTAAAACGGACAAGTAAAATCACGAATCGCTAGACATCGGCATTAGACATTAGAATTAGAAACGCGCGCGCATGAAATTCCTGCGAATCTCGATCCGCAATCTCGATCTTTTCCACTTAATAACACTTTAAAATAAAATACTGCACGTCTAGAGAAAAATTCATTCATCTATTCGGATGAGTCATCCAGAATGATCATCAAGCGCGGAGCGTGTAAATTCGCCTTAATGCGCGCGCTATTCCAAAGAGATGATTTCATCAGCGTGCCCTACGAGACAAGTGGGCGTCACGGGGAATGTAATTCTTCGGAGTCACGACATGAGGAGGGCATAAGGACGAGCGCGGATGTAAGCTCTTGTAAATTACGACGGCAATAAATCGAAAAGCGTCACGTTTATCGCTCGCGATAAATCGCTGAGAAAACGCGCGATATTATAGTTACGATCGCTAATGCATCGTTCGTTCGTTCGTTCGTTCGTTCGTTCGTTATTGATTTCGATACGCGACGAATCGTCGCGCAACATAAATCGTAAACACAAATTTGATATTCCTTCCTATCGTAACTACGTTGACGATATTTTCATAATGATCGTCAGTCGCATATCGATATGCGGCGAGACGTAAAAGTTACGCTGCGAATGTCGCAATCTTATTACTGGAATATATCCTACCGAAACATATTCTTCTCGTTTAATTATGTTTCTTGCCTCTCATTTTTTTTCTTGCTTACGAGTATGGTCAATGTTGCTAATGAGGAAAATGATTGCGGTTGTCATTACCGAGGCGAGGAAAAAAGGAACGCTGCTATTATTTACCATTATCACCATTATCATAGCATAGGAAAAAGATTTTATGTTCATGTTATTTCGAAGAGATGATTTCATCAGCGCGCTTTACGAGTATGTACGTTATATCCGCTCCAGGGTGTGCAAACTTTACACGGACATTGTACAGCTCACAAACAACTTTACCGCTTTGCTTGACAAATATCACGTCCGTTAATTTGTTTAAATGTATAACAGGTAGGAATTAACGTCGTTCACACAATTTTCGGTGTATGACTAATTGTTCAACGTGGAAGTGAAATGCATTTTCGCTCGATCGTAAAGCATTCTTTGTGAATGTCAATCTTGATGCGTTTTATCGCGTAACGTTTAACATATCTCTACGACAAGAGACGGTCAAGCGATCATTAATAGATGTTCGTTGTTTTTATTATTCTCTCTCTCTCTCTCTCTCTCTCTCTCTCTCTCTCTCTCTCTCTCTCTCTCTCTCTCTCTGAATATTTATTCCTCTTTGCGGTCAGGTCGGCGAGCCTGTGATCAACTTGTCGAAAAATAAGACAAAACACTCACCTTCCACTAAGGATGTTAAGAGCGTGACGTTGGCCGCCTTCCTTCTACCGGCTGGTAGATTCAGACCAATTTTTTCCAGTTTTTCCCTAAGCAGACGTCCGCCGTTTTTGGATTTCGCCCTGCAAAATGCAAAAGAGATCCCTTTTTGCCTTTTTGCTCAAGGTTCGTTACCCTTTCTCGCGTTATTAATCGAACAATCGATCGATGCGAAACTTTACAATTTTCACTCGCGCAATATATAGCTCATCCAGCTAGCACGGAGCACAGAGCTTCGAAGCTTCTGTGATTTTCAATGCGAAACTGAATTCACAAAACTGAAATCGCGTCAGCGAAGCGATTAACCGGATTTATCGTTGGCAATTTCACAGCTGGCGTAAACGATATTTGAATCATGGTTGTATCATCGTATCTATAGCGTCCAATTAATTATTATCCTCTCTCTAGTAATATTTATTCGAGATACGCGCGAACGCCCACGTGTTGGCGCGGGCTTGGCTCGTTCCGGCGCGCGTGAGAATTTCGAAACGGAACTCTTCCATTAATCATCTCGCCGTGATCTCTAAAAAGATGAAATCGTGTGAGGGAAAATGAAGGAGCGAGCGAGACAGCGGCTGAATGAAAGACAGGTGGGAGAAAAATACGGTTGGATTAGCATAATCCGCGACTACGTGTGTCATCGACGATTGAGCAACTCGCACGAGTCGGGGCTCAACGACTGCGGAGCAACGTACGTTCGAGGATACGCTCGCGCTCTTCTCGTCTCGTATGTTTTGTAGAATAGGACTCTCGGCTCTGAAAGGAGCACTATGTTCGCTATAGTGAGTCTATTCAGGCTGTAGCGCGAGCTCACTAGGTGTGAGCAGGATTTTTACCGGCACTTTTATGGTCTCTCTCGATACGTGTATCTGGGTTGATCATTAACAATAAGAGATGTAATGCCCCATCTTCCTCGCGCAGAACCGAGCGTTTACGTTCGAATTAAGGATACGTCACCCCGTTCGTTGTCTCGAATACGATATATAACGGCCAGAATAACGTTGGGCGTTGAAATCCTCCTTGTATCTTGAGACGCTTGTGATCTCGTTCGTTTCACGAATCAAAGACAACCTCGTTAGTTTGGTAAATATCGCTCAACGCGCGTGTATAAAAACAAGCGTGATACGTAATAAATCGTTATTAAGACTTGTCTTTTCATTTGTCCGAAGATTCGTAAAAAGTTACATGGAAGTTACAGTTGTGAGCAACATTAATTCCGCGAGCAGTAGTCTGATAGTCGCCTCGTGATACTAACAAGGCGCGCATCTCTCCGGACGAAAAGTCTCATAATCGTTCTTTTATCGAGCGAACCATGCTTGTTCGCGTTTTCAAACTCAAACTCACTCTATCAAGACACCATCAATAATCGTGTTCTAATCGCGTTCCACATTGACTCGCGTCAACGGTGGTGTAACACGGCGGTTTCGTTGTCGGCTCGAAGCTGCGAAGTAAATTCTTTCGTAGAACACGCGATGGTAGCAGCGACTTCTTTCTTAACACACCCTGTCCATCCATCATCCCGGCCTGTTATAACGGTAACGCGTATCGCCTATCTTTGTTCGGCGTGACCGTCCGGTCCGCCCGGTGATCTCCCGCTTCGCCCGCTAATTAATACATTTTACCGCTACGAGTCTTTAATATCGGCTCCTTCGAACCGTCCGCGTCCCGCTCATTTCTCCTTGCTCGTTTTACTTTCTTCCGTCAAACGTATTCTCGCGCTCGAGACGTACTCGATGACGCTACCAAGTTCATAGACACGATCGACGAAGGATCGACGAAGGATCGACGAAGGATCGACGAAGGATCGACTCGGAATCCGGCCCGATTCCGAGAGCATAATTGATCGCGGGAGCGAACGCACCACCGAAATTGAATTCTCGTATTTATCCTTAACGATCATTGTTACCGTTCGCCCGCTACGTGACGAGAACGACGCTGCACTCGTTACGGGGTCTTGTCCCTAGAAGGATCCTCATCCCACTCCCAGGCGTATCGCCTCTTCCACGCCGAGTCTTCTGCGAGAGATTCGCACCCTCGTCGTTGATTCTGCTCGATAGGAATCCCGACTGCGCCGAGATTCCCCTCGATTATTATTCGAGACGTTCTCGAATACTGGCATCGTTAATCGTCCATGGACACCGCGCGACGTTAGCGAATCGAAGGACTTTGCGTTCAAATATTCCCCGCGTCGTTCATTCCCCGCGAAAAGGAACGATGAATGCGTGCGGATGTCACCATTTGTTGAAACATTGACTTGTATCCTTGCGTAAGCGCGTGGCTGAGACTCTGTGCGCCAAGTACGTGTCCGCGACATTGTTCAACGTAAATTGCAGAAGCTGCGAAGCGATGAAAGCGTTCTCTCGTATCTCGATGAAAACTCTGCTACCTGGCAATCGATCTCCAAAGAACTCCCGAGGCTCCACGAGCGCCGATCGCGCGGCTACGAATTGCCCACGAGCGAGACTGAGAGTATAATGGAAGAGATAAAAAAAGAACACAGAAGAAAGAAGAGAGAAGAGAGAGAGAGAGAGAGAGAGGCAGGCGAAATAGTGGCAAGTCTCAGCACGTGTAATTATCGGTCAGATCGCTATACGAGCGAATGAATTATAATATCGCGGTCGGTGCGAAACACCGCGGTCGCCCGAGGCATTCTCGTTTGTGCGGAGGAATTGACACTCCAAGTTGCGCGGATTATTAATGTCTCATTTGCATCGTGGATGGATCGCTCTGCTTTATATTAGCGGTTTATTCCACGAGCTAAGAAAGATTCGCCGTGCTTTGTCGCAGCGCAGCGAAAGTAACCCAGGGATGACGCGTAGCGCGATCAACGCGAGGGATGCAAAAGCGCACGAGCACGAAGCAGTGTAGTATCGGTAGTGATTCTGATTGCGGGAGCTGTGTGAATCTCGCAGCAAATTTTTTTCAAGGTCTCGACATTTCGCGAGACAAATTGGGGAAATTGGGGCGGGATCGCGCGTACGACGCTGCTGCGTGAAAATAAGTTCATCGCGTTTGCACGATGATTTATATCTACGCGTTTGTTAATAGAAGGTTGCGCGACGAGCAGATTCTGGCGGAATCTGAACAAAGCGAGGAGAGCGTTCCTCCTCGAGAGGCGTCTTATATATAAATAAGCTGGCTATCTGCGTGCTCGCAGAGAGCGCAATAAGATCGGACCGGGTTTATTAATCAGTCTCGCGGATAAAGTCGTGTAACGGTGCGTATCGCGATCTTCATCTCGCGATATCCCTTACGCGCGCGCACATTGTCCCGATCGCGCCGCATCAGTTATTTCGATACGGAAATGTCGAGGCAACGTGTTCCGTATTTCGTTTCTTCCGCGATATCAATGACTGCACTCGGACTGCATCCGTGGATATCCCCACGAATCATTGGGCTTTTAACGTGCACCGTAGAGAGCGCGACGCTTGTTATCTTACCGCCTCGCGATGGACAGATTACACGACAGAATCGCCTTTTCATTTCCGTTCGTATACACGGATATTCGTCGATTATGTAGGCGTGCTGCCCACTCTCCTGCTCGTCTGTTCCCGCGTCTTTTCGTCGGATTCCAATGGATATTTCTCAAAACGCTCGCTCCATCACGGACACGATACCTAGTTCTCGCATGTAACATTGAATTATCATTAGCAGTTTTATGGCTTGTCGACAGTCCGACGAGGATCCAAGATCCATTAAAAACGAGCGAATCGAACCGCGCTTTCTCTCTTCCTCTCCACGCCAAATGAAAAAACTGATGGACGATTAAAGAGGGAAGATACAAAGGAGGGAAAAGAGGACGGCAGAAAAGAATCGTCGCAATGTATCCATGGCAGGCATGAAAAGAGTCGAGACGGATATCGTTGATCCCCGTTGTTGAGCCCCGATGATCCCGAAGAGATTCCTTACCTTCGTAATACGCCACCGAGAAGACTCGCGTTCAGACATTCCGGTGGCGACAGTCGTCTTTGTACCTCTGCTACCGTAACTTTGTACTTGCTGGTGCTGCTTAGTAACGATAATCGTCCTGGAACCGAGCAGAATACGTCCGATGGTTGCGCGTTTCCGCTCAACATGGCCTTCTCGCTCCTGTCCGAAGGCTTCATATCTGCAAGATAAGAATGTGCCGGTTTCAAAGCGGGATGACTTCAACTTTCCGAGAATGGATAATGAATTTTTCGTAGGACGACAATTATCGATGATTAACATGCGATTTACAAATTCCATCTAATGGATCGAAGATTTTTCCGAATCGATCGGATGACTCAACGCCACCGTCGTTTTCCTCTCTCGTTTAACCGAGTCCTGTTGAGAAAGTTGCGATTGTGTCTTATCGGAATGAAATGAATTTCAGGGAACCGATACGCTGACCGGCGCGTCACGTATTTCGCAATACGTTGTTCGATCTTTCACGTTGTTCGATCTCCGCCAGCTTGAACATTTTCATTTTCCGCAACGATAATAATCAGCTTCATCCAGCGAACGAAGGAATGCAATAATCCAGTTAAGACTGCCGTCTAGTCCATTCCCGTCGGAAGGTCAAAGTGAGATTCACGACTCGATGGAGCAAGGAATACCGGAAGCGAAGCTTCCAATTCGAAATTATGTATTATACAGCCTCCGTGTACGTGCGTGTGAACGCGCGTGCGTGCGTTTGAGTGCGTAAACGTGATCAGGGCAATATCTTGGGCGAATATTTTAAATTCGCCCGTACCGTTCGCGTTTTAGTTCCTATGCATCGAGTAGCCCCGCATTATTGCATCGTTGCCCTGGAATGCTTAATATCGTGCCTTGGGGCTCCGGACAAAGCGCGTTATTACACGGTAAAGAGATGGTCAACTTATAACTCGGAACTCTTCATCTTCGTCGATGCGACGGATAGGAGATGTACGTTGCGCGGTATTTTGAAATTTTATGTCCCTAAAGACGCGAGACACGACCGCTACACGAGATATTTCGGACAAGAAATGTGTCGGAAATCGTCTTTCGCAATCAAGAATCCATCAAATTCTTCCAAAGAAGAATCTCCCGATGACTGGCTACGAACGAATGCGACAGAAGAATGCATCGTCGTTTAAACGACGGGATCAAAGAAGAAACAAAGTCTCGTAGACGAAAGGATTTACTGGGCGATTCATTGTCTTAACGTCGGTTGACTATCGCTGGCTCTCAGGCTTGATTCATCGCCGAGGCATCGATTAAACGCACCATCATTCCGTTAATGTCAACGTATTATGACAGCTGATACATGGGACGGCTTCATAAATCTAAGCAACGGGCATACATCTCGCCGTATATTTTTGTCGATGTACCATTCTTGCTCTACCGTTCCCGCGGTGCGACATGATCGCGTCCATCTCGCGTCGCTGCGTCTCGTATTCGTCGGAAAGGTGTCGTAAAAGAGCGATTGCGACGCGTCGGTTATGAGCCGAAGCACGTTGTAAGATCCCGCGTGATATTCAAGTACGGGATAAACGATCGTGGCCGCAAGCGAGACCAACAAGCCGTCCGTGTGTTATTCGCCGAGGCTGCTGGATTCGATTCTCGTCGATGTCTAGATTCAGCGGGTCAAACGGCCAATAAATTTCTGTACGCATCAAGTAAGTCGACCTGTCTTGCCACGCGCGCGCTTATAAATTATAATGTTCGAGAGGAAGCGGCGATGGAAAGAGAGAACGGTCACGTAACGGTCCTATCTGCTGGCAGTGACGTTAGTCGGATAATTTGGTAATGTCTCGAAAAATGATGAGAAGAAAAAAAGAAAAGAAAAAAAGATAAAACAAGAAAAAGAAGGGAAGGGGACAAAAAATCCTCTCGGCTCTCAGTAAGTACATGATTTCCGAGTCGAGTGCGGTATCCTCGTTTTTCTCGGGTCTGATATTAGCGTGGACCTATAATATTAGTCCTCTTCTTCTAAGTGCAGGTTTTACGTATCGTTTCTCCTTTCTTCCGCCATATACTTTGATACACTTACGATTCGACGAGACTACATCTTTCTCCGTAACGACCGTAGAATCGTGCGGATGGATTCTGTCGATCATAGTTTGAATCATTATGATGCAGGAAACACTTTGCGTGCGTATTCGCGTTCTTACGCGCCTGCTCGGAGACATCTTCCAAGAAATCTACGAAGAAATCTACTTTTTGTCATTTCTTTACTTCTGATCGCGCTTTCGATAGAAAGCGCGAGCAAAAGCGCTGAAAAGCATCCTAATCCTATGATCTGTTGGTATGTTAAAGAGATAAATTCCTCTCTCACGTGTCTCAAAATGACAGAAATGATACTACTTTTCTCGCTCTGCTCGAAACCCGTAACTTTTCCATCTAATGACCGACAGCAACTGCAATTCGACAATTTTTTGTCGGACATCCGGACAAAAGATCCCGGCAATGAGATGAGATTCGTTCACAAAGTTCAATCCGATCAATGATCTTGACCGACAATCAAATAACGCAAACTTATAGCTTGCACCGCATTGCACAACGCGTCAGCCGTGCACTTAATCGCGTGCACTTATTCCTTCTGCTACAGAGCCGCGGCTCGTGGAATATCTAACGAGATAGATCACAAACAACAATAGTCCAAGAAGGCGAAGAAGGCGAAGATTCGCTCGCTCGCTCGCGCGCTCAGAGGCTGTCATCGATTGCCTTCTTTCTTATCTCGCCTCGAGATTTCTTTTGCGTTACAAGGAGACATAATAACGCGATTGCGATACCTAAGGAAGAAATTAATCGTCCTCCTAGCTGTTTGCGTACGTAGGAAAATATAATATACGACGCGATATGTATATGAGGAAATGTAGCAACGCTCGTTGCGTTGCAAATATGAAATTAAAAGCAACGTCTCAACGACTCGCATTTATCATTGGCACGTTATAAATCGTTGTCGCTTTTTCTCACTATGCTTCGTGAAACTCGTTCACTTCGCGGAACAGCAACAATAATAAGGAAACAAGGTTACTAATGCCGCTTTTCTGATTATAGTGGACTTTGATTACGTTATGCAATCTACATATTATATATATATACACATATATATGTATAAAATATTTACGTATACATGTGTGTAAATAAATAAAATACACACACATATTTTATATCTAATAGCTGCTTTTTTCCTTGGTGTGTATGAAAAGTCCAGCAATAGACACGCATACGTGATCGTTCGCCGATTGACGACTCATACAAGCATTTACGTCTTTGACGAGCATTTCCTTAGGGATAAATAGCGATTACGAATATAATTTTCATTCCAAAAGAGACATGTTAATGACAAAACATGTTAATGAGTGATTGCAACGGCAGTAAAATGCGATAGTAATTTCCAATTTGTAATTTGTATCGGATATATCTCGCGGAAGATCTCGCTTCTAAATTTTCATCTCTGTCGATAAATAAAGATTATACATTCAAACTTTTATTGATTTCCATAGAACAATGCGGTAATGGCATAATGACACGTTTCACTCGAAACGCGTTTAGACAGCCGTGTTCAGATTGATCGGTGACCACTGATGAACGGGCAGAAGCCCGCGCGGTCTCGTATGTCATTATGAAATCGTTGGATTAAAAAGCGAGAGGAAAGCGAACGGAGATATCGCTTTCGATCGATCATTTTCTCACATCGTCGAAATTTATCCGATTGATATCAAGTTTCCTCTGAAAAACGCTAAAAGTAAACTTGATTATCAAAATCGAGGAACAAACTATGGCATTGATAATAAAAATAGAAGAAGCAAGTTTTACGACGATATATCACCAAGTTTTTATGAGCGCGCAACATGGATGAGGCGTGTTCTCCCAAGGCTCAAGGTTCCTGACCATATATGTAGACTAATATATAATTTCTAGTGATTGGCAGCACATTAGAAAGCTATTTAAGTAGAATTAATAATATCATCCAGCATAACGATCGTTTATATAATCGCCACGCGTGTGATCTTTAGATACAAAGATGTGTATCGAAGACGAAACTAATGAGGCCTAAGGAAAAATTGTTTTGCATATCTGTCCAAATTAAAAAAAGATATATATGTATATATAAAATAAAAATATATAAGAAATATAAATAAAGAAATGTTTAGATCGGCAAAATCATGTGTCGTTGCGATCCATACGTACGATGATTGAGCAATGACGTAGCTTGAAATTTTCATTTAGATATACAGATAGTAAATTGATACACGTTTATGACTTGCGGATTTTACGCACTAAAATCGGCGCATGTTTAAAAGCCGCGCTTAACGCTTCGGCTTCATCGCATAAAACCGATCATGAATATTATTGATTATAATTTTCCATCTTCATAGCGATTATTCAAGAATAGATATTTTTAATAATCATGCAGATTCCACGTGCAGCAAACGTCTCACTCGGCAATCATCAATTGCGATCGGATTTAATATAAGAATCGAGTTAATCAGAAACCAATGAAAAAGTCGCACAAGTATCGAAGAATTATCGCGCCAAAGTGTCAGCAGCGCGTTGTTTGAGGGAGAAAAAAAAAGCAAAAAAAAAAAGTGGAGCGATAATATGAGAATGGAATTAAACGGAATCTAATATGCATTGGTCATTTTACGTACCGGAACACGTATCTGTCTATTCCTACCTGTTTCTTGCTTATGGCAATAAAAAATTAATTTATAAACAAATAGGTACGCCGATAGGCTCGTAGTTAATTCATTCATATCGTAAATTGGAGAAAAGAAACTCGCGCCTTGGCTCGGTGATTCGATATTACCCACAGCCGCGGGCTATTTAGAGAAATCATTCCGCGCGCGATGCAACCGTGTCGTGTTCGTGATTATAATGAGAGGCACGCTCTCGTGCGCATCTAGCTATGATTTATGGTACCATTACATAATACGATTAGTATTCCGTGTATCGATATACGATAAATTAACATAGGCCACGGAGTCGCTTAACTACCGAAAGGCGGATGTATGGTTATCGCGGTACGTTTGCCTGATTTTTACAAATGCGATCATCGATCGCAGTCTCGTTGAGACTTGTATCCACTTGCATCAGGGATGGTCGTCGGGCAATCTCCTGTACTCTCATTAGAAAAAAGTATTTCTTTAATCAACGTGTACAATGTATACGCGCGCGCGCGCGCGCGCGCAAGACTTTTAGCTGAAAATGTTTCAATAAAGTATGAAAGAAATGCCAGAGAAAATGCCAGCGCATTCGATTCTGTTTTAGTAGAACTAATCACAATCGCCTCTTCGGCTCTTTTCGTTCAAGAAAAGATTCCGCACGAGAAAATTCAAAGAGCCTCGCTGAAAAGCCTTACACCAAGCGAGCACATCGACACGAGACAATTACCGCTACTATATAAAATACCTCCATCTGCGAATTGCCTTGAGCGCGAAGCTTACACGTGCGTTCTGGACACGCACAATTTCCTGGGCAATCAACGCGCCGGAAACTTAACCAATCGACACGTAGGAACAACTTGGCTTACTTCTCGACCTTGATTGGTTAGCTGGTGTGACTGGGGTGTGACTTTTCGGTTCTAAAGGGGCTCGCCGTCGAGGGTTTTCGTCAGGCGGGGATCCACCTGGCCCCCGGGGCAACTATGGCCAACGTGGTGATCGTTAATTTCATTACGAATTGATTTTACGAGGATTGCTATCCTCTCTCTCTCTCTCTCTCTCTCTCTCTCTCTCTCTCTCTCTCTCTCTCTCTCTCGAAGATGGTAGCCGCGTACTAACATTTGCACAGAATATGCTCTCGTTTGCCTGTGCAAACTGCTTTATAAAAAGGCACTCTTCTAAATGATGTCTTTTAATAATCTGAATTCGACACATTTTTTGTTTTGTCATATTATTTCGCATCGCCAAACTTTTTTTAAATTTCAAACGAATATGAGTTCTCAAATTGTTTTCCAGCACAGTTCGCGTACGCAATCATAGTCATCTTCCAGCTACGGCACAAACATGTACGCAAACATGCCCGAACAAGCGCAAATTTGTTTTGATCGCTATGAAAAAAATGAGAATTAAAAAGAGAATTTGAAAGTGGTTGATAGGTGATAGCTTGACCATTGTTTATTGTTGTTAAGCTGCAGATCATACATACATATTCGATGTAAATTTTTGTCTGATGTAACTCTATATATATATATATATATATATATATATATATATATATATGAAAGTAATGTCATTGGTCAACACAAAAAGAGATATCTCGTGACTAGATCCAACTATGACTACGAGCAAGATTTTGTAGAACGTCGTGGCCGAGTGAAAGAATCCGTTCGTCCTCGATACTTTGTAGAGAAGTAAATTGGAGCACATCGTCGTTGTCGTCGTCGTCGTCGTCGTCGTCGTCGTCGTCGTCGTCGTCGTCGTCGTCGTTGTCGTCGTCATTGTCGTCATCGAGTGACGAAGCCAAGGTAAGCCACGATAATTGTACAACCGGCTTCCGAGAAACAGAACGCGCTTGGCTATATGCATCGACATATGTATATACGTACATAAAAATAAAAATAAAAAAATATATAAATATACATTTTTACGTATCTATCATTTATCATATAACTGTCATCAGTATCATCGATTGGAACGCGAGTTGGTAGAGATAAATACGCGAGTTCCGCATCTTAAAGGATTGTCCATAAAGGATTGTCGGCCATTACGAATAAATTTTTCGAGAAATTTTCGATTCAATGAGAAAATCTTGATCGTAAAACCCGTATCGCGAAAATATAATTAAGACACAAACGTCAAAATAATGTGTAGACGCGTGTTAGATCAATGCTACAATTTCACGCGCATTATATGCTGGTTTCGGGAGATAAAAAGAACCACTGGAAGAGAAAGGAGAATGTACGAGGCCAGAGAAGCGGGAGCGAAAAGAAAGCAGCGGGATAGAAAAAGACTGGCCAAATAAGCCGTCACGGGACGAGTAACGAGGCATATAATAACCCTCGGTGACATTCGAACAAACAGCCATCTGTAGGTAATACCCCTGTGGTGAGGAACGCCCCGAAAACTACACCCCGCCAAGAAATTACAATGACAATAAGAGAAATCCGATCCGCCCGCGGGCACGCACTGTATTTTTTCCTTCACACCTCCTCTTGTAACGCGTACACGCGTGCACGTTACGTTCTTTCTGCGATTCTATGCGACCTGGTCGCTTTTTCGTCGCCATTGTGCGACGCGACGACCCCGAGGAGGCGAACTGAATTCCACATCGTGGAACGAGGGTCGTCGCGTAACATGTTTATGGAACGCGCGTAAGGCCGTTGTTTCCTTAACGTTCTCTAAATGATGCGCCGCTAAATCGCTATATCGATGTAACCAGATTTCCAGTAGCGTTGCTCGATTGCCTCTAGTAACGACTCGCTCTCCTTTCGACGAATCTTTCAGCAAATGCAAAGCACGGAAGAGAGAGAGAGAAAAAGAGAGACTTTGTATCGACATTGCTTCTCTGATCAAGAAGATACGGCTGAAAAATCCTGTTCGAGGATTCAAGCTGTGATTCAAATCGTCTCATATCAGCGTAATCGAGAGAAATCGCTTGAAGTTTACTCAATTAGAGCGATAAAAAAATCATCGTCCGCAACCATCGTTGCGTGATATACGTTGCGTGATTTTGTAACTGATTCATAAATCAAAAATTATATATATATATATATATATACATGTATATATACATATGTATTCCAGTCATCGGCGTGAACCTCCGTGGTGAACGACAAACTCGAGAGTTCTAGAGACTTTAACAGTAGTCCGCTGATCTCGGATACGATCGGTCTACCTGAACGTGATACTTACGCAAGTCGGTGGCCGCGATCCAATCTCACATTGACACGCCGACAAGAGACGTATCGCTTGCGGAATTTAATCTCGACTGCAAGTTTCCTTATAACTCGCCTTTACCATGGGATTCGTCACATGTCCTCTTCTTCAGCCGACTGATAATCCGCTCGAAATAAACGCAATTATGATTTCCGACTCCGATTTCGCTGATGTGAAATCGCAGAAAAATTTCAATGTTCAAGTACGTTTATATCTCAATGATAAATAAGCTTCGTTACGCGAGATACAATGGAGAGTATTTTCCAAGAAATATCCAACCACGTTCGATCATGAAGGAATTAACGGATGATCTATCGAATGTTAAGATTCACGCAATATCCTTTAATAATATTACTTCTGCGACTTTTATTGCAGTCGATCGACTGCATTCGTGCGAAAGGAACGATCGCTCGTATGAAAATGCAGCAATGTCACTTTTATGCACGCAGTTCCTAAATTTATTTCTACAAACGTTCTTAGCAACTTTGAGTATTATCCTTGACACACAACGAAGAGCAAGACATAAATTTTCATTAATGGCGACAAGTCGCTACTGCGCTTATTTTATATCTCCGGTTATGCAGACAAGCTTGTATATATACACATATAGAGGCATGTAGGGATTATGCTGTTACCCCACTATTTCAAATCGGTGTACGTATTTATCGATGACGCGCATTTTACGCGGTGCAACGCATAATTTATCCATAGAATAAATTTCGATCCGACCGATCTTGCGATCGAAAAACCACTTCCGTATCGGAATCAGTTTTGCGTATCGCATACGACAAAACTGCAAAGATATTATGAAAAGTACATTAAATATCATTACAACGAGATATATGATTTTACAAAGCAACATTAAGCGAAATTCTTGAAAGTCTAACTGAAAAAAAAAAACGACTAACTGGGACAACTTTAATCAAGCTCATCCCCGTTTTCGTCAGTTTTCGTCAAAAAGATAAACAGAATAAAGATAGCGTAATGAGTCTTTCTTTACATTTAATAACTCTAGTCACTTACTTTTTAGTAATGGCAGGTCGTTCATGAACCCTCCATCGTCTACGTTCGTGTTCTGAAAAATTATAAATAATTCATGAAACATTGAATTTGTTAATTGCGTGTGTATATTTCTAACACTATCGCTGATACTATCCGACACATTTATATGTTTTGGAAATCGGTGATAAGATTCAAAAGAGATAGAAGAATTCGTGCATCGCGTTATTCATGTATCACCGTCATAAATTCGCTGATATAATATCCTTTATCGTGCCACTTTCATGAAACGCATACTTTCTATACAACGAATCAACTACGTGGCATACGCTTGCGTAAGACAAAAATGTTTTCGACCACAGCAAAGCAGGGGATGTTCGCATGCGACATTCCATGTCGCATCGTAACCAGCTTTTGACATTTAACTTAACTTGGTTAAATGTCGAAAATGTTGAAGCAACTTGAAGATACTTTTACATGTACATGCCGCGATAGATTAATAACGAGAATAACTGACGAAAATTTATATCGCGAGGCTCGTTACGTTATCAATGATCTTAAATCTCCTCTTTCTTCTTGTCTGATCCGATTGCATGCATCGGAGATGCATAAATCTCGAGATGTCTAAAATCTGTCTGAGAAATGTACTCGAAACTCGAGACTCGAGTGAAAAAGAAACGCACGCTATCGCTAATTAGGTTGTTATTATTCGTACTTCGAATATTATCGATATCTCAAATGCGTTACATTTGAGACGCAACATCACGTGACAAGAACCGTATTTGCTCCTGGACTAAATCTACGATAATCGTAACGTTTCCGTCTGTGAAAGCCCCGCGGATTCTTTCCGGGGGGGGAGCGAAAAGAACGTCATCGAAAGAAACGTCGTGGGACGATAATAGAGAAAATATGTTGCGATTACGTACATCATCGCTCACCTGGGGGTCGTCAACGAGGCTGCTGTGCAGAACGAGGTCGGTTTGGTCGAGACCCGGAGGCGGTAGGAGAGCATCGGGACGACGTACGGCACCGTACTCGACACCTCTTCCGCCGGCMCCMCCMCCMCCCCCMCCSCCACCACCGCCACCGCCTCCGCCACTACTGCGTCCGCCGTCGTAGGGGAAGGATGCGTGCATATTTGTCTGAAATCAGAAATGACGTGTCCGCTTTGATGACGTCCAAGCTTCAGAGTCGGCCTAGAATCTCGAAACACACGGCTACGATATAATAACATTTGTTTTTGCGAACATATGTTTACGATATGAATACAGAAAAACTGTGTAAGTAGGTAAGCAAGAACATGGAAGAGGATCACAACGACGAGAATCACGGACGAAAAAGGTAAAATCAACGTAAGCGTAGACGGAATGTAATTCGGTATCTGTAGCATACGTTAATATCGCGAGAACGCACACGGAGCGATGATAGATGGTAAATAGGTAAAGGCCGGAGGTCGATAACGAAGTAAAAGGTTCTCCGTCTATGGCGGAGAAAAATTGCCTCGATTACCGGTATAACGGATCGGTGACGGTTAGGAATCCCGCGGTATCTCGCGTCATCATTTTGTACTGTATTTAGGATGATAATGAGAAGAAAACAGTAATGGCGTCATTAGCGAAACATTTGCAATTAGCTCTCAGGCATATAAATTACTCTATTGAAACTCTATTGAATATTTACATTCTTATTCATATTTATTACCGACCACCGTGCAATGATAATTCGACATAATGCTTGCTTGATAATTACCAATAGCATCGAGCGATCGAATAGAGTCTAAAAGAGTGTAATCGATTTCAAAAATTTGACGAAAATGTAAAAAAAGAGATCAATCATGAAACGCGTTCACTCAGATCGCGCTAAATTTGCCACGCATATAACGTTTTATTGTATCGGAATAACGATAAAAAACACGGATCTATCTTTCGACGCAATAGAATTATTATACCGCGTGCCGCGTGAGTTTCGACATCCATCGCGCTCTCATCAATCTTGAAAGGAGTGGCGAACGCGATGACTCGTCAGAACGTACATCCACGCGTTGCATCGAGACTCACGAAACCGCGCGCGTGTTTCATCGAACGGTATCCAGCTAAAAATGATAGCGTGCGATATCACGGCATTTACGCTGCTCCGTAAGTTAGTACGAAGTCGATCCGGATCATCTCTTTTCTATTCTATTTCGCGAAGCGCGGTCAACATCGCGTCATCGCCTGTCGCCTTCGTCTCGCAAGCAGCCGCGATTTACTTTGCACTTTACTTTGACTGCTTGCACTTGGATCGGCATGTGACAAGATTTTAAGAAGTATGCCGACTCACGAATCCTCGCGTTATAAAAGTCCTCTGGTTATCATCGATAAAGGCTAGATAAAACTATCAGACTATCAGACTTTAGTTTGAGATCGTAATTATCGTAATCTATTTTCTAGAATGAATAGAATGAGCGAATATTCATGAAATATCATTGCCGATACGCGATACACGATCGATTGTCCGAACAATTGCGCGTTTACCGACGAATTTTCGAACAATCTTGCTCAAGTGATATCGATTTCGATATCATACTCGGAAATCCAATCGAGTTTCAGCGTGACGAACATCCAAATATTGTAACGTGTTTCTGATCGATCGGTCCATGCCAGCATCGAAGAATCGATGTTGACACATACACGCATAAACATACGCGTGCATGCACGCGTGCAGATACGATAGGAGAAACGATAAGCGGTAGAAGCAAACGAAATCTTCCAAGAAATCGGGAACAAGACGGATATACGCTTGGAATCTTAATCACGGCCGCTCCGCAGGAGGAAAAACTGGCGATTTTATCCAGACTGCGAGTCGCTCGTGTCGCAAATACGGTTATATCACGAGCCCTTGCCGTTATTGTTGTATATCTTTCCCGCACAGGCCTCGCGCCGCAGAAGAAATTACCGCGGGCAAGTTTCTCCGATTTCTTTGCTAGATTGTTCTCTCTGTTGTAACTCCCCGCTCTGCCGAACGATCGTTTAGATCGACGTGCGACGTGTATATACGTAAAGGGAGAAAAAAAATTTCTCGAACGGTGCTGAATCCCTCGATCGAGAAGCGATCAATCTCTCTCGCGTTACAGCGCTCTCGTTTCGTCTCTCTCTCTCTCTCTCTCTCTCTCTCTCTCTCTCTCTCTCTCTCTCTCTCTCTCTCGCTCTCGTTCGTTTCGCGCCATTCGAATTCGTTCTCTCCATCATCGAATTTTCGTTCGACTCGATCGAATCAATTTGATGAAACGAAACATCGTATAGTTTTACGTCTCAGCACTCGGCCGAGCACTCGGTTAAACGACGTTAACGTCGTTCTTAGTCACAAAGAAGAAGAGATAGGAATAGAGTGCAATAGAGCATCAGATTCGTTTCCAGACGATCGAGGCTGCTCGATCGATTCATCGTCCCAGCGTACGAGAAAGTGCGAGTTCAGTGCGCGTTCAATCTCGACAGATATGCTCGACGATACATAGATGTGATCGATAGTATCGACGCGGATAAAGTTCCGCGGATTCACGGTGGGAAATTTTTCGGCAGATGCGAGAGAGCATTAAGGTCACGACTGTCCCAATCGTGATTAGGAGATCGAAAATTATACGTTTTATGTCGCGTATTATGCCAGCTCCGTCCGGGAACTTCGACTTTCACGGGAGGGAAAAAAGACAGGACGCTAATTAAGGTGCTGGAACTGCTTTCTGGGTTTATTGACGAGTTCGCGACGAGTTATACATTGATGTAACCGTGCCACGCGAACTAATGAGATGAAATGTGATCGCCTTTCTCTCGTTAAACTCCGGTAAAATAAAATCACGTACGCCGTCGCGGTAACGTCAATGTTGATAAATGACGTAGCGTAGCGGGATCGAAGCATCGATGAGACACCGGCGATAATACGTTCGCCGGCGCATTCTTGTGTAGCGATATATCATACGTCTTTATATATTATGTAATTCCCTGGCGAATGTACCGAGAAACTCGTAACACGAAGAATGTGCAAATTTAAAACGCTATAAAACGTAACAGATACAAAGGCATCTCTTATTTACGCTGCTTAAAATAGCTTCCGAAGCGATGAAGGCTTTCGACAAGCCTTCGGCTTTAACACGACCACCCTCTCGCGTAGAATCGTTTAGATTAGCACTTTGAAAAATTGGATTGGTCAAGAATGTCTCCTTATCATGATCGTGATCATAAAATGCTCGTAAAAGAGCTCTCTTTCGGACATGATGTCGAAAATTTTCACCTAACATTTTCCTTCGATCCTCGATTTGCATTTATTCCTATTCGTACACGCTACGATGCGGGTTTATTCCGTCTGTGCGATTATAATCCGATTAATCCGTTCGCGTCGTTTGCGACGATTAAGCAGTGTGTTCTCAATTCCTTTTTAGCAGCAAAGACAAGCAACAATGATGACAAGCAACGATTCCTCGTGTCCAAAGCCCTTTAGCCGAGAAACGTTCGCGAACGCTACTCGAGTGCAAGTGCTAAAGGATGTTAAAGGGACGCGATCGGGGGTTGTACACAATGAAGCGCCGAAGGGAGAATGCGACGTAGCTTTCACGTTTTCAAGGATAAAGCTATCGGAATCGATCCACTTGGCTGATTATTGGCATTGTAGTCTCTTTGGAAAGTTCGTTCGGTTGGGGACGTCCTTGAGGACGGAACAATTGATATATTTGTAAAACGACCTCTTCTTAACGACCTCAAACCTCATTGTCGTTTTGCAAATAACGACGATAAACGCGATAAAATGTTTCGATAAGTATAAAAGAATTTCATAAAAATAAAAAAATGGATATCAATATCAATATTTTTATCGTTTCTTAAAGGCCACAAAACGGTTTTAATTTTATGAGCGTAAAATTTGCAATTTACTAATAATTCGCAAGTTGCGAATCTGTTTAGCCTTTAAAGATACCTCTAGTCTCATCTTAGGCATCGCGCACTGCTTAGCATATTTGCCTCAAAGCAAACGTCCGTGGCATCCTAGCCGAAGGAATGCCAAAGGTCAGCCGAAAATTTAATAAGTAAATTACTTAACGGGGTGAGCAGTGAACCAAGCAGCGCATCGCAGGAAAGGTTTATTCCTAATAAAGATCTATTCGGATATTATAGAATCACGCGAAATCATTAAATCTATGCGAAAGCGTCTACTCGCGACGCTCGCGTCAACGGTTGAGTTACGAGTTGTTTAGATAGTTTAACATAATATGTTATCACGAATCGTAATATTATTTTTACACAAATACTTTATACATATTCAACGACGCGAGATATTAATCGGTTGTAATTAGTGAATCTAAGTAAGAAACGTAAGAAACGTAAGAAACGTAAGAAACGTAAGACTGGATTTTATGATGAGAAAAATGACAGAAAAAGGAGAGATTAAAGCGTTAAATAATACAAGTGAATAAGACCGCGTCACAGTGGTTATATCGGCATTTACATCTAATTACGAGCGCTTATTAATCGCATGATCGCGTGACGGGATCTAATCAATGACCCTAATGGGGTGCTATTATATGGCACAAGTCAAACCGAGATAATCTCGCTACGTGGCAATATATTACGCAGCCGACGACGATTATAGCGGCGCGGAAATTTCATCCGCCAAATTGTCGCACGGTTTCTCGTGCACGGTGTCTCTGGTTTATACCAGCATTAACGACGAGGATAGCCCCGAAGACGCGTAGACGCGCGTCTAACACCCTAAACGCTCAAGTTTCCTAACTATGGCCAACTATGCAAAGGCAGCAAGGTGTGTAGTTCCGGAGCTACACACAGGGCTCGAGACTTTCGCGTCTCGCGAATAACCCGAGCGGATCTTACCTCCAAAGCGGATCCGAAAGTCACGTCTTGCGACGAGCGCAAGGTAACCGTGGATCCTCGCATTCCCATGTCGTTAACCCGGGATTTCCCGCGAGAAACCATCATCTATCCCTTGCGAGCGACGCGAGTCGCTGTATTTATCTGTACGCGCGCGTTTCGTCCTTTTGACGGTTTGGCAATTTCGCCGGACGATCTCGTAACGGCGGACGACGAGTTTCGCGAGACGCCCTATCGGGATACCAGCGGTAACGATTGCCGCTTGCCGGATTATAAATAATATCCGTTTATAGCTAGCTGTAATTATGTTTTGTAATTATGCGACAGTGCTTGTAATTATCATTCATTCGTCTCCATTTTGAATCGAAATTTCCGTCGTAACGCATACAACCAGTGTGCAACAACAGACACCAAGTTAATCCATCGATTCTCCCGTTAAGTGATTACGATTAATTATTACTATTATTACTATAATTATTATAAGATATCGACATATTTAATGTTATACACGTGCGTATTCTTTGTCCGACTAATACTAAATATGCCTGTTCTCTCTTCTCGTATCATTTCGCAAACTCAAGTTGCACTTTTCACGGAATAAAAATTTAAACCATCAAGACCACCAAGTCTAGATAATTCAAACATTTTATTTAAATAAATAAAATTTAATTAAATTATTTAAATCGATTCCAAGGCAAGAAAATACCACCTATCCTTCGCGGGCTACGACGACATTTCCGAAGCCGTTTTCGAGAGACGAAACGCATTCGTCTCGAAACTATCAAGATTTTTTTAAAAATCATCATCAAGGAAAATGACAGCTCTAATCCGACATGGTCTCTAATCGACGTGGAAATTAGCGGTATACGCGATATCGCGCGGCAGTCCCTTAATCATGCTCGCAGAAAATAATTATAGTCTCTCGATCGAAACGTCGACGGAGCAATTTGAAACTACACATGGCGCGAACAGATGCTCTCAGTGACAAATCGCTCTTTCGTACCGTTCTCAACTTGATGCGCGAAACGGACGAACCTGTGTGAAAATCTATTCGTCGTCCATGCCGGTGTCGAATTTCGTCGAACGTATTTCCCTTTTTCTTCGCGTCAACGACACACGATACCTTTAGAAATCGTCCGAATGTAATCCGCACGGAAATCACGGCTGGTAGCGTGTGCCGACGTGGTAATTGGGGTGGTGTTTTCGTCAATACCGAGCGTGCAAGGTGGACCGCAAATACCACTGTAACGATCATCAGACTTCTCAACTTCTCTCTCCGTTTCTTTCCGGAAAAATTCGATCTGGATGTAATAGGCTATCGCGTATGATGAGCGAAGCGTGCGTGGCAATTCGGGTCTTTGTGAAAAAAAAAAAAGAAAAAACGTCACAAGGCACAAGAGACATTCTCAGAGATGACATTCTTCAAAATCGGAATTCGCTCGTCGCTCGCTTCCAGCCACGCAAGACGCATGGCTACGTGCGGCGAACGAGCGCACCGTGGCGAATGCAAATGTTGCGCGGTGCCGCACAATACTGAAGCCACAAAGTCGTCCCCGTGCTCGTGAGAGATCAATGATCGCAATCACCGATGTCACGGGACAACTTGTTGGCCGCGACTCGTCTAATAGATCGATACCACCCGTCATTACCTCCGCCCCGGGATGCCGTGCGCGGGATCGTACACGGTCTACAGATAACACGTCCGATGGTTCGCTAATGAGCTATTCGATCGACCGGTCCGGTGCACGTGACCGGATCTCTATCCGTTTTCATCCTCTGCATCAAATAACCGACCAATGTTTTCGTGCTACCGCGTCGTCCAACGTCCAGCGTTAAAGATATACAAGTTTTCTTTCACGACGACTGAGCTTTGCCAAAATCGAGATTGTTGGATTCGTTGAAAACGTTCCCTTTGGTTTCCGTTGGATATTACGTTCTTACTTTGCGACGTATAACACGGTTTGATGATCAAAAGCGTGCAATTTCCACGCGCAATGAGGCGCAATGAGATTTTCTTACGATTGTCGCTTAATTCTCCGTCATTAGCCGAAATTGTCTAATTAATCTAATTAACGATACGATCTTTCATCTCGAATGCTTTTAGCATTCATGAGATTCATCGAATCTCGAAATTGCGATTCTTCGACTTTATCAACGAATTTATCAAAATGAGTCAATCAAAACTCGAGAGAAAAATTGATTTGACTCACTTTGAAAAGTGTTTTGAGAAAAGTAATCCCTTACGAAGTAATCCCTGATCAGCGCATCTCGCATTTGACGACTATCGTCTGCGCGACTATTTATTAATTTAGGACAGGCACGTACCACGTGAATCCCTTCGGCGTCTCTCCTGAGATCACCGCTTCTTTGGCCCGCAGTCACGGCAGCGCTCAAGTGATTGTAATGATGTTGGTGCAACGTGTTAAGCGTTTGCGTATAAGGATCGCCGACGAGGTAATCCAGGTGTTGCGGTTGGCCGAGGCCTGGATGCTGAGGACTGGCGGGCGCATGATGGTGCGAGGGAAACGGCGGCGGAAAATAAGGGGGTTGGAAGTCGGAGGCGGTCGGCAGGGAGGCACCCCCGTGGTGTGGCATGCCGCCCCCGTTTCCGTTTCCCCGATGTCCATGGTGATGGGCACCGGAATAGGGCGACGAATTCCCACCGCCCAGCGAGGAAATGCCTCCATGACCAGTCAGACGGTCCTGCGAAAACACAAATCACAATTGACATGAGCCGTTGACTGAAACGTGTCCATCTCACGCGTTTATGACAAACATCTCCTTCTCCCTCTTTATCGATATCCGAATGTCGGAGAGTCGAGAGAGTTTTTGCTTCTCTTTGTGGACATTAAAAAGAGAACAGATTGTAATACGTCTCGTTGAGTTCTCATACTCAAGGCAAAACCCCCATTAAGTTGATCAATTATCAATTGATGCCGAGACGGAAGAAAATGAATCTCTCTTTCTCTCTCTTTCGAGTTTTACAGTTCTCGCGGCGATAATTACAAACCATGTACATCGCACATCCGAGATCTATCCGAGATAAGAGATACGTCGCACATCACACGTTGCATCCGATGCGAAGGAGTTAACCATTAGCCGGAACAGACTGGTATTACATGGTAATGAATATAGTAACGAACATAGGAACCCAACGAGAGATCTCTTCTCCTTTACTTGTCCTGACGCTTTCAATTTACGCGCCTCTTTTAGAATTATCTAAAAAGCGCTCGTTTCCAGAGCTTTGGACAGCTTCCGCGTTCCGGATGGAAAAATACGATTTACGATCGTAAAAGATATTTCGCAAGTATCATCAAAATCAGATGTCAAAATCAGATTTAATTATTATACGTTTATACGTTCATGTTTTCAAATTAATACTTTCCGGAATAAATTCTTCGCAAGATCAATCGAGTAAAGAGAGATTAAGGATACTGATAGCCTGGAGAAAGATAGCGTCGATTATTATAGCGGATCGACGGAAGGAGAGGCGCGAATGCGAAGCGCGAGGCGGAAACTATGCAAATCTTACGATAATCGGCGGGTGCACAAACAACATATACAGGCAAAATGCGCCGGTGTTGATCGGATAACAACTCGAGATAACAATATAATGTTCAAATGTACGTGATCGACGCGGAGATCGTGGCCGATAATCCCATAAAGCATAACGGGTAAACCAGAACTTGCGACTTGTGATTACAATCCTTAGTCTTAGTAATTTGCAATGGCAATTTATAAGCTGCTCGCTAACACTAGGCGAAGGAAATTTTGTTTTCCCGACGATCTACGACGATTAGCATCTAATCCAATAAGCTTGCCACTAAACGGAGAACCGGCTGGCTTTATGGCTCATCTTATTCCGTTATAGATATCGAACGCCTCCATTCACTTTGGAAAGATTCGCAAACATAAACTTTCAGTCGCGAAGATACCTCTCTCTCGTCGAATTCACGAGTAAGCTCGACAGATTCGCAAATCTCTATATTCATCGAGACACTCTTTCGCTCTTTCGCCCAAAGCGTCTCCCAAGCGCAGAAAAAATGCTGCTTTATCTAATCCATCTAGTGATCGCGCGATATTATTGAGATAATATCAGGTCTAAGATCTGGATATCGGCGGAGAGGCTTTCGCCTCTCTAGAGCGCATCGCCGGCGCGAGCCATTAGATCTCGCTTCTCGCGATACGATCTCGAACGTCTCTATAGCCGCGAAAGAGCCAACTGCAAAGTTTTATCCTGCTGCGCGTTGCGCGCAGCTCGTGCTGTAGCCTTATCGTATGAAAGTATTTGAAAGAAAGCACGCGGCACATCGGACGCATCGGATTCCTTTCGGGATTCATTAGCAGTGATGGATATACGAACACGGGCTCGTTAATTAATTAATTTCTCCAAGAATATGCACTCGCATATTCCCTCCTCATTTGGAAGGTTCCCTCGTTTGGATGAGCGCGTGGCTTTTATTATCCATTGTCTATTGTCAAAGAAAATTCATCGTGTCACTTCGTTATATTCCCTGAACTTGAAACTTTGTAAAACTGGTAATAAAAGTGGTCGACTTGGTGCTTTCTAAAAAAAATTTAACTTGTTTTCAACTACTAACCGTTACGCGATTAAGAGAGAAGAGGGAAAGGAGAGATCATCGATATGCAGGAATGACGCGGTTCTACTTGCCGATGTTGATATCGGTAACGCGAGATTTCGAGCTAAACAATTCGCAAGAGCGGCGGGCCTCTTCCACAAAGAGCACGGCCAAACTTTCTTCGTTGAGATCACCGTTGATAAGATTGGAGAAAGCGTTCTTGTTACGCACACATGTGCGTAGCACTACAACGTGCCTACAATTAATAACCAATAAGCTGGTTTGTGCATGGCGAAATCGCCCGATGGGAGATTAGGCGTAAATAATTTCCAAGGAAATTATACGAGGTATACGCTCACGTTCATATTCGGCGTTTCATGTTTTATTCGGCTGTTTTAACGGCCGTTTTAATCGTCGGCACGGATGCTTCAAGAGTGATGGAATAATGAAATTTTATAGCGTTACTTGTCAAATATATAGCGGTACTGGAAACGTAATAAAATAAATATCAAAGCGCGAAATTTTCTTATGACGATCTTGTCATGTTTTCTTCGAGTCAAGTGTAAAAGCTATGCGCATTCTTACTTGGCTTTAGATGTTTACATTCCGTTGTTATGTTCGGAAAGGAAATGAAATCTATGATAAATACATACATACGAGACATCACGTTATATCACGCAATACGGTTATTAATCGTAAAGGACATCGTAAAGGATGGCACTTATGGATCCAAAAACGGCAATTTCCGTTTCCGGATATTTACGAAATTTTCTTCGAATCTGCACATTCGGGAGAAACGAAAAGACGATCGGCGATCGTCCTCGTGCGAGAAGCATGCACGTTCGTGCAGAAGCACTCGCTTTCGTACGAGGTACGAAATCGCATGCTTCTGTCAGAATGGATGAACGAGTGAGTTTGAAATTACATCGAGCAGCTGTGTCGCCGATTTGAAATATATGTAAATTATTTCACAGGTGAGATAAGCACTCACGCACGAAAAGTAACGTGAGGTAAGCATAGGGAAAAGAAATTAACGGCGAAATGCCCTCGAGAAAGAGCACACAATAATTACCGCTAACTTTGCATTAATATCAGTTAAAGTTTGACAGGGTAGTCATTAACGCGCGTTGAATGCGCGCACAATTAAAAAGTACGTAACTGCCGTATCTGCATAGTCGTCCGTACCGAAGAGGTAATTGCCGCATAAATTTACGCACTTTGACCCATATTCATATACAACAAGCGTCTATACCAGATCTATATACACTAAGGACATCGAAAAATCCTTTGCGGATCGATGTTCCTAAAGAGGCGCGCATCGCTTGACAGATAGCAAGATCTTTCCTTCCGCGTGAGATTTGCCTCCTCGGGATCGAAAATTGCCGCGTAAACTCGAGCGATCGAACGATCAACATGAAAAATGAGGTCGACTTCGTTTCGCTCGGATCTCTAAGGTCGGATAATGATCGATTCGGAAAGTTGATTCGATCGTCGTTTCTTCACGATCTTCGTAAACTATTAATCGTCGAAGGAGAGAAACACAGGAGCGATCGGCGCACAAATACGATACGAGATAAACGAGAATGAATGCATCCAACCTCGACCTCGATGACCGTGGTCATGTCGACATGAGGCGCGTAGCAGAGTGTCAGCTTGTCGGCTGTCGGCGCCTCCGTGCGCGGTGGAAACATCCCCAGGATCTCCAGCTTGCAAGTTCCGAAAGTTGCCGATAATTTCGCACGTTCGACGCTCGCCGAGAAATTCGCCTTACCCGAGAACCACTTCAAGCACTCGGATCTCTCTTCTTCGTACACATGACACAACCGCGAAGCAAATCCCGCCGTTGCACCCCGATATCTTACGATCGCTGTCCCGTCGACTGTCGCATGCACGTGCAAGATGCATTACACCACGGGACACCACGATGACACATCGAATCACACTCTTGAAGAAGAAACGATATTATCGTTTCGCACGCGCAACAACAACACGACAGCGACTTCGGACATTCGGTCAACGCTGCGACACATTCTCGCGGGATACGGGGAGAGAACACGGGGTTGCGGGGAACGCAAGAGGATGGAAACGTATAGCTATATACTATAGAAATATATTAGATATAATTATAAAGATTTGTATTTCAAATTTTTAAACGTAAGACTTTCGGGAAAAGTAATGCTCGCGCGCCAAATGAACACGTGGACACGTGGACGCGGACGTTTAAGAAAAAAATTTTATTAATTCTCGAGATACTCGAGATGAGAAACATAGAAACATAGGAATCGCGAGATCGCGATCATGAAAGAACGTCGAATAAAATGTGATCTTTCATGTATCAAAAGACAGGTCCAATCACGATTCGGTGGCTCGATTCGCGCGGTGCATCGATCATTATTATTTTCGTACTACGTGCAAGCTCGTTTGCGGGACAACAGATGACCTTTGGACAGACATCGTTCTCCAAATATCCTCGAGAGAATACATCTCTCCGATAGCCGAATCTCTCGGATGATCGGAACGGTCTTACTTCAAATCCGTCGATTTTTCGCGAACAAAATGAGAACTCGATCTTCTCGATGGGTCGATCTTCGATCGATCTCTTCGATGTTGGGGCTTGCAGCGACTCGATGAGCTATCCTTGCAGAGGGTACTCCGAGAGATATCTTCGTGTCATTTCAATCCGTTCGTACTTGTCGTACTCGTCGCGACCGATGTATTCGCATTTTTTGCGAATCGCTGCTTGCGTCGACTCGCGCGGGAATCGGGGGAAAACGACGAGATGAGAAGGAGGGAACTCGGACAGTACGATCCGCGAGATGCGATCTCTCGAGGCCGGAACGGAACAGCTGATCGTGTCGCAGCCGATCGACTGAGCGACGAGGACGTCGGCGAAGCGTACGAAAGTACACCCAAGAGCCGTGTGGCCGCGTATCCACGGACGAAACGGGAGGTGTGCTACGGTGTGCTCTTACCGAGAGCTGCTGCTGCTACTACTACTAGTATCGCTACTACTACTAACGCTTTGCTACTACCACCACCGCCACCACCACCACCATCACCATCACCACCACCATCATCATCATCACCGCCGCGACACTGCCTCGTGGTACATTCTGCCCTACCACTACTCTCGGTCGAGTGTCCCAGCGCCGGTAAAAGAGCGACAGAAAAAGCAAATAGAAGGAGCAACAGGGAAAAAGAAGGTACGCCAAAGTGGAGAGCGGGAGTCTCCTTCTCGTTTGTGCACGCGTACTGACGACCGAAATTTCGCTGCAGGGTACGCGCCACCACGTGGAACTAGACTTGGCATCGGTGCTCCCACCACCCAATGGACGATGGGACGTCCCACGATCGAGCGAATAGGAGTGATAGCCCATGCCGGTGCCGCACGACCCTCGCCGATCCTCGCCGACGTCCACCGGCAAACGCGCGCCTCCGCGTGTCCGCGCGCCTCGTGCGCGCTCCTTACGTGAAGCTGCAGCAGCGTAAGGGACGAGAAGCGGTACTCCCGGTGCTCCCTTCCCTGCTACAACTACCTTCGTCGAATACAAACGATTCCTTTTAACCGAAAATTTCACACCTGTGTTGCGTCAATTTTCCGATCACGATGCATGCATGCATGCATGCGTTATAATCATTACGTCTCCTGGTTATTAGTACCGACTACGACGTTCGCAATCGTTCGACCTGCGCGAGATGAAAAATGCAAACCTCATCTACGCGATTGTTGTTATTACTGTAGCGTTATTACTGTAGTGTCATGTCTATTAACGCAATGGCAAGGTGAAACTGGAGCATGTTCCTCAATTGTTTTAATCGAGATTAACGCTTGCTGTATGAACGTATTATCTAATTAATAATGACTCGTACAAATTAATGATTTTGCACCTTTCAAGCGTGAGGGGACATTGCATTGACGCTCACTTGTAGCTCGACATAGCGACATGGCGATAGAAATAGAAGGTGGATAAATGAATAGAGAGAGAGAGAGAGAGAGAGAGGGGGAGGAGGAAGGAAGTAAAAAGAATAGAGAGGAGAAAAAAAAGTTCGTCGCGGTGAGAATCACTATTAATTTGCAAGGTGAAAACGGCCGTCGGCGCAAGGTACAGCGTTGCGGGTCGTCGACATACTGGGCGTAATTTATGTTGGTGTAAATTTTGCAGCGTAATTACGGGACGAAGTGCCATTCACGACGCTACACGCCGAAGTTAAACGTCCGTGATCTTTCTGCACAAAACCCGGATGCTCCTCGCAGCCCACGTAAAAATATTCGCGCAAACATGAACTTAACGTTTCGCTGTTCCTCAGTGGCACCAATGCACGCCGAAACACGTCGGCAATAACGTTGTATTCTACGACTCGGCCCGTTTCGCACGTGGGTAGGCAAGAGAATGTATCTAAAGAAGAGGAAGAAGAAAAAAAAAGAGAGATAGCTTTCTTCTCGTAGAATTGTGCTAACAGATTCTATACGCGAATCGGTAGAGACGAGCACGTTGACTATGACGAATGGCCTTCATGGAGCATTTGCTCGTATGGATGAGACTCGTAGAGCTCTCTCAGGATATTTATAACTCGAATGATATATTTTCCGCGTTATCGATACGACAAAAAGTATCTTACATTTAATTACGACGTGTCCCGAAAAGGAGTACGGTGCGCGCGCGGTGCGATCGTTGCGCGAACTCCCAATTCTTATTTTTTTATTTCTTTTTTTTTCTTTTCCCCATAATTGAAAGACAGAAACACTCGAAACGCTTCCTATCGGTAGTTAATCACCGAGCGATCTCTGATGGGTATTCGATTTGATGTACGACCGCTCTCGATTGATCACGTCTTTCGTTTCGGCGACTAAAAAAAATCATGAATATAAATCAGTCAGTAGGACGTTTCTCACGCGCGCGCCGAAACCGACGAAGCCATGTGACATCGACGGACGATCGTCAGATACGAGATCGCGAAGCATCGTGTTGTCGTTTGACGCGAGAATTCCTTACTGGAGCATCCGAGACCAGTTTTCTTCACCGGGTGCTTCTTTCGCGTCCTACATGCCGATCCTGAGTGCAGGACTAGATCGACTAAATTAACGTATTCGCAACAAGAAAATATCTTAGTTTGACACGCTATACATTGTGCCTCCATATTAATATTAACGCTTACGCTATCGCTTATCGTAAATTTATAGCTACGGAGCATGTCTCTATAATATTATACGTGCAATTTTTCATCCCAGTTTCCGTGATAACGATCATGGCACTTATCCCACTCTATCTTATTTGACGCGCAAACTTTCGATAATTGCTCGCGCTCGAGGCCTCTCCCCCTCCCCCTGCCCCCCCTCTCTCTCTCGAGGAAATTTCTGCATGGGTGTGCACGCGCCCATTTCTAATTGTACACCCTCCAAACGATGAGATTGTATTTTCGCAGGGAGATTTATATCGGCGCAATCTCGGCGATTTTTCGCCGCGGATCTCCATAGCAGCTTTCCTTCCTTATTACGGATTAATGTTTCATTGCGCGTTCCAATCGGGATCCTCTCTCTAGATCGTCGTTCGTGATTATTCCGAGCATTCTCATATTTCCGAGCATTCTGCAATAGTTTAACAAGCGAGCAAAATAATATCGCTGAGTTATCAAGTGAAGAGAGAGAGAGAGAGAGAGAGAGAGAGAGAGAGAGAGAGAGAGAGAGAGAGTGCACTTTCTATGATTAGTGATTAGTGCAAATGGAAATTTGCAATTTTTCTCGTGAAAATGTTTATTTCACGAGAGTGATTTAAGCAAAGGAAATCTGGATCAAAACTGACAACGATCCGTGATTGCTATAGAATACGCATTCGCGCGTGCAAGTATGAGAGATATGCGTTAGAGAAAGAAAAAAAGCGGAGAGATGAGACGGAAAGAGAGAGGCAGAGAGACAGAGAGAAAGAGAGGGGGGAGAGAAAGAGAGACACACACAGACAGAATGCCGTGGATGAACATGGTAGGAGAGGGAAGTCGCTAAACGGCATTCCAAGCGGACCATCCAACGCCACCCAACGGTAACCAACGCATGACGCCCTTATCTTACCACACGTTACCGCGCTTTTCTTTACATTGCCTTTACTTCGCTTAACGGATCGTCTACGAACGGCGAGGATGGTTTTTCGAAGCTACCGCATCACCAAACCGTCCTCCTCCTTTGGTATCCCATTTTACAACGGATATATACAGCGGATGGCATATTTTTCAAGTGGCAGGTACTTTCTTCAAAATTCGGGAAACTCTTTTCGCTCGAATCGAACGCGACAGATAAAAAGTGAGTGCAAAAGACACGTTCGATAACGGTGAGGAACGTGTCGGAATCATAGCGGCCACAGGCCACACCGACAGTTCCTCGAGTCCGCTTGCCCAATAACCTAGGCAGATCTAGGAAGCATACCATGTACTGTTGATGCCTAATCGTTGATGGAAATCTTTCCGAAACTTTCTAGGCGTTTATCATCGCTGCATTATTCAGCTGCATTTTTGAGATTTCGAAGCGTTTGATAATTCCAAAAAGAGATATTAAAATTTCCCTTTAGTTTCCGTTAGATTATTCAAAGCCTTCGTTCGTTGATCTTGATCAAAAAAGTCATATGAAAATGGTGTTACGGGCATGTCCATCCGTAAAATTTCGCGCACGTACGTGGGCTTCGATCATTGGCGGCATCATCCAACAATGATATTCACCGTTAATTCGACGACGACGTTAATGGACGACGTCGAGAGCGTGTACGTTCGCTTTTTCACGGCACGGATGCGCGCGCGCGCACTAAACTCGCGTGTATATGGCAAGAGGCAGAAGCAGAAGTCCGGTCCAGAGGGTTCAAGCTAACGGGACTAAACTCGATTGTGATTACACCTGTGTGAGTGCTTACGCGCGCATCGACTCGCGCCTACACGTGAGATACACGTGAATCACGCGCGAGCGTGCGAGTCCGCATCTCGTCGCGATCAAATGACCGAAAACAATTATTTCCTTACAAATGCCAATCAGCGTCCACTGATACGAGGATGACTGAAATTTTCAGTCGGCCGTGTACGGCCGTGTCGAGCGTAACGGATTTCCTGTTCAATTTTTTGTTCCGCGACTCTCTTCATCGCGTATACCGCGATTTCGACGATATGCCGAGACCAAGTTATTCGGGATCAAGCAAACTCGGCGCGTGTAGGCGTTCGGCGTTTCATTTTGCAAGAAGAAAAAGATATCTCGGCTATGAGAAACCAAAGTCCAAACAAGAAACGCTGTTTCTCGTTTCTCGTTTAAATGGACAGCGAGTCGGACCTGCAATCTCCTCGATTGATTCCACCCGGCATTAATCCGGCATCGCGGATTCATAGACGAGTTTTTCGATCGCGCGATTTTGTCAATGCTCTCAGAGATGACAATTGCTTCCTCAGAGATTTTTCAGCCGCTAATTAGATCTGCTGTTGGAACGAACGGAAAGTGTCTCTCGATCTCTCACACGTATCTCGTCGCACGCAAAACGTCAGAGAGAAACTGTCAGACTTCTTTCACGCGATTCCGCGCGATCCGTCACGGAGAACGATTAATCACGGACGAGAATTTGTGTCTATTTCGGGGAATCGCGGAGGAATCGACGCGACACGCTACAATATTTCTCGAATCTTTCGCGTTACCGCCGCCTGATCCGCGCAAGAAAATTCTAGCAAACGTGGAACATAGCTGGCGAACGATATATGACGCATTTAGCAAATTACGTGTCGCGCTCGCTATACTCCGCCGAGCTGTAGAATGTTGCAAGAACCGAGAGAGCTGGCTAAAGTCGCGTATAATCCGACCAGCATCAATTAGATCGCGTTATGCTAATATCGTTCGTACGTACGTGCCGGCGACCAATCATCTCGGAGCTACGGGATTGGATCTCGTAGGCGGTCGGCTACCATAATCCGAGGTGGACGGCTGTGTTAGGGACGGGAGACGACGAAGCAAGAGAGACAGCTGGCAGGTGCACCGTGGGGTGGGTGGAGGATCTGTTATGCAGTTCCCCTGTTATGGGGAACATTGTTACGGGGATTAGCGATTTGCCTTCGAACCGAATCCCTGTCGGATGCAGTTTGGATACGATCCCGGACTTTATCGCCACGCGCACGAAACTCGGATGCACTTCGAGTATAAGGTAAGGTAAGGCGCGCGAGTATAATCGAGTATCCGTGTCTGATAAATATTTACAGAAAATTGCATAATATATAACAATCTGCAACCGTCACTCGTGAATAATGAATAATGCATCGGCAACGTTTCGCCGATAATGCTATGCCAATTATATCGCGCGTATTTTATCATCGAAATATAAGTGACATCGATAATAACGTTCCGCTCTGCATTCCGCGCGCGCTCCCTGTTACTTCGATTCTCATTTCATAAGATTATTAGGTTCATATATTAGGTTGGAATGCTGAAAAAGCTTGATCAATTCGCGTCACGGCGAATATATACATATATATATATATATATATATATATATATATATATATATATATATTCCTTTATCACGCGCGACAAAATGCGCGCGTGTTTGCGAGATAAAATTATGTCGGGTCAAGGATAAACTTAAAAGCCGAACAATTTGCCATCATTAAACGTATAATCTATTTCCAGAATCCATTATAGCGAGATGATTAATGATATCTCGGACGAAAACATCGGAGATACAAAATATTACCGATAATTTTCATCCTGAATATCCTGTTCAACGGCAACTGAAATTCATCATTCATCGCGCGTTACGTCGCGGAGGAGGAGGAATGACGCTGAGGAGAATCGTACGAGTGTTTCTTCCCGAGATAGTTCCTTGCGTCGATCTCGAGAGAGTACCGTATCGCGGAGAGGACTATCGAGGACATCGGAGCTATGCGAGAAAATGTCGCATTCGCGTCAAGATGCATATTTCGTTCCTCCGCTCCGGGAGGAGCGGGACGTTTCCGAACGAGGAGCGAAAGTTCATGGCTGACACTTGTTCTTTTAATCATGATAACGCGCACTCGGGCGAAATGCCAATAGAAACTACCGCGACGCGAGCGCGAGGCACGCGCCGCGCGTAAACGCGACGTTTGGCGCGAGATCGCGAGTATGTCTCTCCGATACCGTTTCTCAGCTTGCGTTGGACAATAACGTACATTCCAGAAAAAAAAAGGAAATGAAAAAAAAAGGAAAATAGCGGAAAACAACATTACGTTGCAATAATTGTCCAAGGACAGATCCAGGATCGTAAGAATCGCGTGCTAATAAAGCATGCTAATAAAGCGCGATCGAGTTCCAACGTATCATTTTGCTCGCCTATATCGTGCATCGAACCTGTATCGAACGTGTATCGATAATTCATACGTTTTATTCGTGCGGAAGCACACGATATCAAAGGTCGAAGAATTCTCACCGCGCGCGTTCTGGCGCGCGACGTTTTATCCGGATTGTTGTTTCATGGCGCGAGATCGCGCGTCCGATTGGACGAATACGCGAAACAAACTCGAGTAACACGAGATCTCGCAATGAGATCGATGAGTCACGCTGATTAGAATAAGACCAATTAGCCAATTACTCGATCGAGTGAAATTAAATTAAAATCGAATTAACGAGCGAGCGTGCTTCAGCAGGTGCGCGCGCGCGCGCGCGCGTCGCGCGATGTCCGTTGACGGTAAGGTAAAATCATACGTTGCAGCGTTGGATCTCGTCCAAGATCCGGATCGATCGGTTTTTGACCGACGACGGAGACCGCACCGCGCGAACCCGCCTACTCGAACCGGTAACAGGTTCCACGCCCTGTCGTATAACGCAGCAGCGATATTTAAACATCCACGCATCCACGAGTTGGACCGAACGTGAGTGCGCGCGCACACGAGCGTGTGAGCGTGCAATTGAACGTGCACGTGGACGTGTGACGCACGAGGACAGGCCTCATGTTTAAATACATGCGGCGAAACATAGGCCGGTTACCTACGTAACATGCCGACGGGTATAGGCCGACATGTGCAGGTGCTTTCCAAGTGCTCGCGGCGATACGTAAAACGAGACACCCTCGCAGGTGAAAGAGCACTTTTTGGAGCAAGCGGCAAACAGCTAACCAACGCGCCTTCCGCGCGTCACTGGGAAATCAATTTCAGCTGAATTCTCTTCCGAGCCAATCCAAGATAACGCTCCGCACACGGGCGCGCCCGCGCTGTCCTCCCCGAAGCGGATCTCGGACCGCCCCGAGATAGGCGGCCATAAAAACAGCGAACAGCGTCTTGCGCGTCTTGCGCAATTCCGCTGAATTTTTACGCGCGTGGCGCGTGGGCGAGTGGGACTCGACGTACATCGAGTCGAGTTGTTTAAATTTACGCGGTGCGTAAGGCGCCAACGATGGGTGCAGGTGCTCCTCGCAGGGGCACCTTGCAACGACGCGTAACATACGCGTGGCACTTTCAAAGGTGAAAGGGCATTTTTCGGGGGACGAGCGAGGAATAACATCGCGGACTTTTGCGTGAACGTTCGCACGGGGTTGATTTTACAGGGATTTTACAGGGAGTTTTCGATCCCGAATAAAATCGATTCATCAATAAATTTTTCCCTTCTCAACGCTCCTGGGAAAAAGAAAAAGCTGGGAAAAGGACGCGCGCTTTTCACCTCTCCACCCATGCAACATCTCCATCTCTCTCTCTCTCTCTCTCTCTCTTCCCCTTCGCTGTGAAAAATATCGTCTCAACTGTCTGCTTGGTAATTTCGTAGGCTCTCTCACGAGAGAGAATCCTCGCGATTTATAATTCATATTACTCACACGAATCTCTCGTGAGTGAATCATGTTCAGTCGCACACATCTTTTGCGCGATCTTCGCGCGATCGAAGTAGGACGCCAAAAGGTTAACGGTTGTGTATATCCGCGTGTGTCGGTTCGACCATCGAATACTCGAATTGAGAATACATCCGAGACAATACTCGCTGTTGTGCGCGTAGACCGCGCACTGCGATGAGGCCGCGATGCGGCCTCGATGCGGCCTCGATGCGGCCAACCGAACGACATTGTCAACGACAAATAGATCGCATCGCATTAATGCGATTCCATCGCACATCGAATCGTCGCGAGGAAAATCGCACGTCGATGAAACAGTTTGCGATTTCTTTATCGCGAAGGAAGCAATTTATATTCATTAGCTAAGCGAATAATTAATTGGGCTTTTACGACCGCGCGATAACGCGCGTGAAAATGTTCTCGATAATGAGCTCCGTGTGATTAAAGTCAAACGTAAATTTGATTTCTCGCACACGCGTGAAATCGTTCAGTGTTACGTACACTCGATACGTAGCGCTTGATCGAAGTTGAAGTAACAACGAACGAGAGTTTGCATCGCGCGATGTAACGCCGTGACGCGGTGCCGGAAAGAACATGTCGGAAGAAACAAGAAATACGATTTTATAATCTCTCTGACATTGTATACATAATATTTACGCGAATTAATAGACGACGCGGATGATCGTTGTTCCGTTGACGGTGGTTCGCTCGTTATTCGAACGTGCGTTGTTGGACGAACGTTCATCTTTTCTTCGACTACCTAGGTAATTTGGATCCAGAAAACTTGGTAATTACTATGTAAATTGGCCCCGGTTTATTAAGGCCGTAATGTATGCGTCTTATTTCATGCTGATTACCGGTTGGTTACGTACACGAACGCCCCTGCCAAATTATTTTCTGCAGATGTAACTTGCGACTTATCGGGAGGGTACATCCGATTGAAATCATATTACGATAGCGATGGCGAATAAAATTAATCGTTCGTTAGAACTTTACAGCAGCGAATCGAGAAACTCGCGAAATACCGCGCGCACGAATGCAACAACGTCGTGCAACAACAGTGAAAACGTTACAGTGAAAAAAATTCATAGCAAATTCGTTGGTTCTTTCTCTCCCTCCCTCTCTCTCTCTCTCTCTCTCTCTCTCTCTCTCTCTCTCTCTCTCTCGTTTTTTCATGCCGTTCGCGGATCCTTTCGAGTCAACGTGCGCGTTGCTCCCTTCCCGAATATTCGACTCTCCGGAGACACACGAATATGAAATTATTTTTGCGCTATCAATCGCTTTTTGCTTTGACTCGCGTCGCGAGGCACGAAATGTCCGGGTTAGTCGCGTTTCGACAAGGATAAAGCGTACGCAATAAAATGGCCACGGCGGCCGCCGGTATAACGTCATTGCGGGATGGCAAGGAAACGAGAGGGACTGCAAAAAGTTTTACGGCGACTCTCACTCACGTTTATTATCTTCCGCTCGCGTGCAACGCGCATACTTGAGCGGCCAAAGTTACAGTCTAGTTAATATTCCTCGTGCGGGAACAATCGCGACCGCGGCTCGATCGGTCTGACCAAACGGAGAAATAATCTACCCGTACGATGATAATCCCGCAAACGTATATTCCGTATTCCGCAAAGTTCCTTCTCTTCTCGCTACTGAACAGTGACATCGAATTTCCACGTATTTCGTAGATTCTACGTAATTTCTACGTAGATGATGACAAATTTTCTCAAAAGTTGATTAGAAATTACCGCAATGCGAATGCTTCGCGGCGGACACGGCGCGCAAGAAAATCCATTCCTCCTCTTATGATCTCGATGTGCCTCCTCTTACGTGTCTTATTCCGCAGCCTCACGTATCACCGCAACTCCCTAAGCGGCGGAAATAACATACGAGCGAGAGACGCGCCATATCGCGCTACGTTTTACCTTCGTTCGTTACGTTGCGTTCGTTTCATTAATGTCTCGGCGCTCGAAAACACGCGCGAACACTCGGTGCTCCGGTTTGCCGAGCGGAACGCACCGTACGAAACATATCCCGGTCGCTCCTTTTCTTCATTAATCTTCGCCGTTTCTTCCAAGTGAACCGGTACGCGTACCCGATTCAGTCCATAGATGCATCCGCGTGCATCCGCGAACGTGATATAAGCGATGCAACGATGACGATGACGCGTTGTATCATCGTTCATTGTATTTTACGTTGCTTGCATTTAACCGATGCTGCGGTTGCGGACGGGGTGGTCGCGGTTGACGAGTGATACCAGATGCCACGACAAGATGCGGAACGCACAGCCGAGTCGTCGTTCGTAAACGACGTGATGCCGTTGTTCACGTCAACGTCGACGGACCCCGAGATTAATACGTTCGCGTGGAATCAAGAATCGTGTACGTCGTGTACGTCGCGACGACAACTTCCAGTATACACTTTTCGTGTCGATTGGTCGATCGGTCAACCTATATACACGAGAATAAAGCGAATCCGCATTGAACGACATTAATAAAGTCCAATTCTCTAAAGATGAATTCTGACTCTCTTCTCCGACTCTGTAGCCACGACGCGCGCAAGAGAGACAAGTGGCAGATTTGCCCGCAACGATCCTAATGGCATCTCGATATCGTAAACGACACGTTCCTTATTTGGGCTTGCTCGACAACTTGGTCGTTGACAGATCCTGATGTGTCCATCGAGCGTCCAGCTTCGTTCGTCTGAAAGAACGAGAGATGTCGCAACGTGTCTCGATCAGCGTTAAGAGATCGTTAAGCATTCGTAGTATGAAAATTCGCTGTCGAAAGATAAACAATGGCCGACATCCTCGGCTGCCTCGAGTGGTCCGCGGTGTTTGCGAAAGGTGCCCTCGTGCTTCAGCAGCGCTTGCCGCGGCAAAAGGTGGACCAAGCGTGGAACAAGCGAATCTAGCTACCGCCGACTCTAGCGCGCAACCGTGGCAGAGATAAACCGGCCGACGTAATAATATATGGCGCCGGAGTAAAATGCCTGTTACGCGGATAAATTTGCCGGCCTCGTACGTAGCCGCTTATTGGGTTCGCCGGAGGTTGCCGTGCCGTCGAGTGTGTTTATGCGTTTACGTGCCGCGCGAATGGGATTTAATCCAGATCTTTATTGCCAAGAGGGAAAAAAGCCTCGCAGTGCGCGGCCGCGCACCGATTGCCGATCCAACGCAACAACAGGCAACGGGCATCCTCGCGAATGCACCACCAACGTCCCTTTGAACCGCGCGATGCCCTTCTCTTGCTTTTTCTTTCAACCCCTAAGAGGATTTGCGAGCGGGTCGCGGGTCTCCCAACGTTCGAGAAACCCACCGCGAGATATTCACTTGAACTGGCCAGTCGTTTCGGATTATCTCGCGCACCAGCGCGCGTTGTTGGAGTTGCTTAGGTGATATCGCTACCGCGTACCGTGTTATCCGATCGCCGGCGAGTAATCTTTGCTAAATCACGCTCGTAAGACCGGCGCTGCTGACAAGAAACGCACGTTCCCTCGGAGAGGAGAGCTCGTCGTAACGGGTTGCCGGAAAATGTACGAGTGTCATCGAATGCTGCCGCTTTCGTTCGCCTCGGGAGTAATCTCCCGTTTCCGCTCGACGTCGATGCGCGCCCGCGCACGAGAAGCGATCAATGTCGATTAATAATATGAAAGCGCGTAATTACGCTCGTAATCGTTCGCCCTTCAACGGCGTTACCGTAATCGTCCATCCTCGGACGGAACGTACGCGGAAATCGCTTACGCGGTACTCGACGGCTTATACGAATTATCGCTCATCGAGAATTTCAAGTGATATATATCCGCGAGTGATATCCGAGAGTCGCGAACGATACATCATCGCGCAATCTTCCTATTCGCCATTATTCGCCGTCATTATTCGCGACGCCAAATCGCGATTTATATCTTCCGATTATCGTACCTCGAGCCTCAATTTTTTCATTATTATCCGCGAACGAGCATTAATGCATTCGTCGCGCGGAGCAGTATTCAAATTCATTTCCCAGATCTCCCAGATAGATAAACGCAAAGATGCGACGGTATGTAATACCGGTATCTCTATGCAAATATTATAATCCGAATTCATCGTTTGCCGACATGTCAATTATTCCTGGATTATGGATTCCTGCAGGATTTCCCTTTTTCCCGTTTCTCGACTTGCGATATATCTATTATCGAAACTCGTTGCGCAACTCGATGTACTCGATGTACTAGGAGCATTCTATCTCTCGCGAATCCAACTGGCATTTCGTGCAAAGCTGTAAGATTCGACCCATCATGAAAGACTCGCGCACACGACGAAAACTGTGTTCGTCATGTACACGCGACTCTTACACCGCGTGGTCTTATACGTTTCTGACACGTGAAAGGCGCTTCACCTTTAATCGTTCATCGATGTAGAGGCGATTACTTGTAGATCATTAAAACTGTCGTATTCCTCGCCGATCAATCGCGATATTTATTGGGCCCTTAATGACGTTACGTACAAATCTGCAGTTCAATGCAATCAGACCGTTTTATTACTACGCTATATCTGCTACTTTCACTTTCTCCATTTTATTCGGACATAATCAAGGGAATCGGAATGATTTGCAAGTTGCAAAATCGCGATAAAGAAAATGGACACGTCTGCTCGTATTGATATTTACAGCGACGTTTGCGCACGCACGCACGTACGTACGCACGCACGCACGCACGCACGCACGCACGCGCGCGCGCGCGCACGTACGCACATTTGTGAAAAATACAATTATTTAATAATAATAACACAAATATAAATTCTCAAAGACGTCAAGATATTTCAAGAAATCTGGAATTAATCGTACTGCATTTTATCATTATACGTTATGATTCCCTCAAATTACATCATCAAGTATGATTTAGTCTTATGATTATATATTGGCGCTGATATTAAGATTGCACGATAATGCTACGTTACAAGTCGCTTATCATAGTTGGTAAGATCGCTTACTTAAATCTGCGGTGTGCCTCTTGCACCGCGTATGCAGAGAAATTTATCGTTGATAATTCCGTCGACAACACATTTGCATACCATTGTTTCCTCCAGTTGTAGCGATAAATGAATAAAATTTGGGAAACATTCTCATCGCGCGATGACTCTTACTTTTCCCTTTCCTGCGTTTCGACAGACAAAGCTCTCAACTTACGTGTATTTGGTATACGTGCACGCGTATTTTCCGCTTGTTTCTATTTCCTAAATTGTTGTCGTAACGAAATTTCTGATTAAATCCATCGTGTCTGGCCAAATATCAAGGAGAGATTGTCAAATGGCGAAATTCCATGGGGGAGCATGGAACGATAAAGCTATGAAATTTATAAAGCCGAGAGAAGAGTTTAGAAATGCATTTGACGCGTGTTGAATCGCGCCTTTGAACGGGCTTCGCAATAGGAATAAACACGCAAATAACAATCGTGCGAGAAGGGCAACCGTTGATGCAGGCTTCCTAAAGCGCAAAAGAGCACGCATTAATAGCTGCGTTTTATCGTAGCCGTGGATCCGAGCATCTGATTTGTTATCGCGTGTAAGAATAAGAGTCCGTTCGCGAACTCTGAAACGGGTATACTCTGCGTAGGCGGGCATCAGTTGGCGATTACTCTTTCTCTCTCTCTCTCTCTCTCTCTCTCTCTCTCTCTCTCTCTCTCTCTCTCTCTCTCTCGCCACGTGAGAATTTCTCATCTCCGCGCAACATTGAGACTCGTTCGCCAGCATATTTTGCACAGCATTGTATCGTCTAGTCGATATCTAGAAAGATATTTGTCTTTTCGCGATTTACATGGCGATTATCGCGATTGGAAAAATGAGAAAAATGAAACATCGTCGAATTTGTCGATCGAATTTCCAAGACAAGTGAGAATACGTATTTGTTAGTCGACGCATTTCCAATCGATATCCATCCAATCGATGGCGGCTTCGATAGCTGTTGCCGAACATCGAGTCAGCCGGAATATCGTGCAGGCGTGCACGCAATACGATATCGCTGAAACAGAAAACGCTGCAGACTCACGTCGTCCCTATCCTCGCGGAGATCATCGTCGGGATTCTCCTCGAGGACAAATCCGACCTCGTTGTTGTTCCTCGTGAGCGATGGCAACTTCCTCGGTGTCAGTTCCTCGCCGTCCGTATCTCTCTTGCGTTTCCCATCTCGGTGTTGGTTCAGCGCGGCCTCGTGCTCGTCCAACATGTCCGTGACCATCAGTTCCGATTCGACACTCGTCGGGGATACGACCTCGTCCAACGGTGACATCGTTGTCGTGCGATCGACTTCGCCGGTCTCCAGAACGGACATGATGAATCCGCCGGATCCGCCGCTAACTCGCTCTCCGGAAATCACGAGTTGCAAATCCGTGACGAAACAATCGCCGGATTAAGTGAGTACAGATGCGCGCACATAAGAACTCGTTTTCTCACCGCGATTGTAATCGTTCGTTCGTTTAGGATCGACCGTGGACCGTGGACCGTGGACCGTGGTCGGATGGCAAGGAAGCAAGAAAACGGATTGGGCGGTTTGCGGACTGACCAACCTTTGCTTTAACGAACTTGAGCCATGATCGCTTGATCGCGTTATGGATTGCAGGATATCGGAAATCGAGCCTATTTGTCCCTGTTATCTGTGACGACAATGACGTAAGAATATTCCGAACCTAACGAAGCACGAGAGCCGTGCATATGGCTTAAGTTAAGATCGATACAGCTCGATACAGCTCGGTACAGCGCTATCGTTACGTTCCAACGGCGGCACGGATATCATCGTGCGATAATGATCGTTTAACGACGAGAGGAATGTGCAAGAGTTCACTTTCGCGAACTCCAGCCAGTTACGAAGATCGGATCGTCGATAATATCCAGATTCCTTAATCTTGTATCGTCGATCGGCAATCTCCTCCGATTATAACGACGGATCGACGGATCGTACATTAACAGACTCCACGTTTACCCGACAGAAATATCATCGTATATCCTTAATTAATAATTAATGATTAATGATTTGTACATACATGATCTTTATAATCGGTAAGCGACGCGATCAGCGACGCTTCGTACCGACATTTCGCTACGAAATCGAAATCAAATTCCGCTAACATCGGCGATCATCCGAACGCACTACGACGCCCGCGTCAAACTTTGGAATACGCATACTGGAGAGGAGAGCTACAATGGCACTACTAGCGAGAGCTACGATAATTGTATGCAAATTTGCTGTCAGATGTATTGCTTTCACTGCCGGTGAACCGCATCATCGAACGTTGTTCCCGGCGTGCGTTATATTCCGTTCAATTAAGAGAGCTTGTGAGTCAATGTGCATTTGCGAACGGTGCTTGTCAGCGCGTTCAGCTTCGCTGAAGCTTCGACGTCTCGCCGATCGTCGATGCTGAGGAATCGCGCGTACGCAGCCGTTTTAATAAGACTTTGGTTGGTTCGCGACTGCGAACGAGTCGGATTCGTGCTTCGTAGGCAATCACGCGCACGTCAATCACGGCGCGGACGATAACGATCGCTTTAATCCGCGGTACATTATTATAATTTCGGCCTGAAACTGGACGTCGCGACATTTCAAGGCGCGTACGCGCCTTAGTACGAGACACGGTCGTGAAATTCTATCGCGTTAAACGCGTCGAGTCTATTCACGTTGTCTCGATCTTGCGTCACGGTCTCGCATCGGTTCTCGAACGAGTTTCAACGAGCTTCGTTGCGAGATGATCAAAGAAGGACGGTCTCGTGGACGCGCGCTGATGCGCGCGTTCAACTCTCCGAGCGATGTGCGACGCGCAGCAACGTGAAACGCGACGCGAGATTTCTTTCGCGCGTTTACCTCTCATATCAGCAACGGCTAGAATGACTTGGATGGCTCGGGCGAAGACGTCGATGCGTCGTAATTAAGCGGCATCTCGTCACGTAGAATTTTCCTCGTACACGGACGCGATCGAACGCGCGTCATTCGCGCGCTTGTACTGCCAGCTACTCGCTACGAATCGGTTTTCCGTCAACGTTTCCTCGATGTTGGATTTCCCAATGACCCAAAGAATTTCACGACATTCGTCGTGAAAATTTCTATCGACGGCATAGACCTGGCGATCTACGGCGTGCTACGGTCTCTCTCCTCCCATCGCTTTCAAATTGCTCGTGATGCTTCGCTCAACGGCGATGTCTATGACGGTGATAGACCGACCGTCCACCGATCGATTCGCGTCTACGTTCGACATCCAGCGCTGTTTCGAAGGACAAAGAAATCGCGTGTAACTGCCAAAAGTCACGTGACAAGCTATCTCGTTGGCTCGAGTCAGTGGCTCGGCTACCGACTTTTAACAATCGACAGCCTAGCCGCTCGACCCGGCCTGATTTCACCGCGGAATCGAGACGTAGACGTTGACTCGTTGGTGGCAGCGAGATAGGACGGATCGATCGTACGCGGCGCACGATCGCACGGACACACCGCTGCTGATCTCCTCTCTTCGGATGAGCGTTCGGATCGGTGTCGCTCGGCTAATTTAGGCATTCGCGAATCTCACGAGGATCTCCTCGAATCTCTGTTCGAGCGAGGGGATCCAGTCCTCGATCGACAGCCACTATTCGACTTTCAAAAATGTTCACTCGAAAAGCGAGAAGCGAATTCACGCGTCATACTCGAATCTTATCATTCTCGCCGAGATATAATTCCATTTGATGAACACTGCAACGGAAATCACTATCTTAGAGGGATTCTCCGTCACTCTGCAGCAGAAGATGTCGATGACAATCCATAACAACGATAACGACGACGACGACGACGACGACGACGACGACGACGACGAGGCGATCGATTGTAAGCCACGTGGTCGTACACTGTCACGTGGGGGTGGAGAGGAGACGACCTTGTCGTAGTCGGCGATTAACGAGGACCCGCTCGTTGGTAGAGGGAGGAAAGACGGAGGGAGGACGGAAAAGGAGTAGAGCAAACCAAAGCGTATCCCGCGAGGTTACTTTCGGAAAAGTCACCCGGTGGAAAATCGCGGTACGCACTCTTTCAGACGCCCGTGTATTGGTCGAAGGTCGTGCCGAGGACCGATCGTGCGACACCGCGTTGGCGCGCGCGCTTCTCGAGAATGGCCTAGAGGCGAAAAGAGGAAAGGATCTCCTCGAGTGGCGCCGCCCGCAGCAGGAGGGGATTAGTCTCAGAGTCTCTCTCTCTCTCTCTCTCTCTCTCTCTCTCTCTCCCTCTCTCTCTCTCTCTCTCCCTCTCCCTCTCCCTCTCCCTCCCTCTCCCTCCCTCTCATTTCCTTCTCGCCGCTCTCTTTTCCTTGCTTCTCGCGTGCGTGGAGCAAGTGTTGAAGCTGCGGCGTGATGTGCCCGGTGAACCACTACCACCACACCGGCATCATCGCCAGCATCTCTACCATCACCACCACCACCACCACCACCACTGCCGCCACCGTCGTCATCACTACGCGGCGACCATCACCATTGCACACCAGCATCTCATGTCGTCATACCGGTACATTCGCCGTCACCAACACTATCGACGATAGCCAGCTGTCGCATTCTCTGTTTCCTTCCCTCTTGATCGATGCCGTTTCCACTTTAATGAAAACGCTTCTTCTCTAGAGCTCCGTCTCCCGCTTTGCCCTGTTCTGCCCACCTTCCGCGTCGCTTCCTCGATCATGTCGTTTCTCCTGTTCGATCGTCGCAGCGAACGTCATCTCCGTTCGACTCCAGTCGATACCAGACCGTTCGGTGTCTCTTTCTTTCGCCTCGTTTGACGGAAACCACGCGAGCCATGTTCTCGCGGATCGCGCAGGAGAATCGTCGCAGCTTGGACGGATCGAGGATTTAACGTTTTCCTCTCAGTGGAACGTATCATACGTTTCTCTCATTTCATTTCATCGTTTCGTTCGTCTTTCTCGTGTCCTTTCGATCACTGGACATCGCATTCTAAACGCGACACGACCTCGCAAGATGTGCTCGTCGGTAAATTCGAGTGTACGTTCAGCCTGTAGTTATCGTTGCGATCGAGCTGTCCGCGAGACCAAAAGCTCGCATTGAATCGATACAATAGGATCGCATTCTTCCTGGATTGCGCCGTAGTCCGATACGGATAAAAGTTATCCTGCACTTTCCTCTTTTGCAATTTTCTTCTTCAATGTCGAGATTAACGAACGCATTCTCGTTTGCTTCCCGAATTTAAAATGTAATCGATAAAACACGCCGATCGCAACACGCGACGTCGGAATGCACGAATTACCCAGTGGTGAGTATATCATCGAGAGAGTACATCGTCATCGTCGTCGTCGTCGTCGTCGTCGTCGTCGTCGTCGTCGTCGTCGTCGTCGTCGTCGTCGTCTGTATCTTTCGACGCATGTGCGACTAATTATTTATACGAGAGTCAGTTAGATAATTAATTTCGATTGACATCGGGCCATTAATGGCGCAATTAAATCAACACGGTATATAATAAAGCTGGTTCTCGGTCGGGCTGGTTACGTCATTAAATCCAATCGGATCAATTTAGCGGCAAATGTCAACGGGATTATCCGGGCAAGAGTGCACATGCCATGGAACACTCCGGTCGGATCGGTAGGATCGGATCGCGTACATGCTCCGTGCATTCCTCCATACGTTAACCCAAATGTAAACGACAACGAAGGCGAAATGAGTCGCTCATTAGGAAAGAATGCGATATGCCATGCGGCAATAAGCAACGCTATATAATTTCAGTCGCGGTAAACTCGCCCGAGATACATCGGCGGCGAATGTTTCTCGTCCGCGTATCTCGCATTGGATTCCCGCAAAAAGTCACGAGAGCGACGTTAATGATTTTTTAACGATATAGTCTGCCGCCGTTACGTTATTGCTCGCGTAGTCGAGCGCGAGTCGAAGAGAGATGTGATCGGGGAAAATACGATTTCCGACCAGGAAGAACGTTCATCTCGACGAGTAACGAGATCTCTCTCTTGAGAAACTTGTCTCGATTCCTACATTGAGCTAATCATGAAATTTGCATCGATACGTCGCCGATGTCGAATAGTCTGATAATAGAGAGATTATTACGCTGGTGATTAACACGCTTCAGCGAACGGAAATATCGGGATCGGGTGAGCAGCGACCGAGCGGCAAGTCTGACCAGCAAGCCGAGATCCATCGATTCGCAAGAAGCCCTCGGCATACCAAGACAGCTCATTCTCCTTCCTCCTCCTCCTCCTCCTCCTCCTCCTCCTTCTTTGTTTCCCTTCTGTTTCCTGTTGGTTTATGCGCTCTCATCCAGATTGGACGGATTCTGAACCGCATCTGACGCATGTGAAGCGAATAGAGATTTTTGCGAAATAACAATATGATGATGTTTACATTTTGCCACGAGAAGGCAGAATTCTGTTTCGTGTTTGCTGAATAATCTCCTATTCTTCCTCCCTTCCTCACTCCCTCTCTCTYTCTCTCTCTCTCTCTCTCTCTCTCTCTCTCTCTCTCTCTCTCTCTCTCTCTCTCTCTCTCCCTCTCTTTGCATTCAACAATTTCAACATCTTGTCCGAACCGAGTCCGAATATCCTTGTCATCGAAGACTTTGTACCAAGAATTTCTTCTTGCCCATACGTTTGCGACATCGCTACGAAAAAACAGCCGATGCTGATGCTCGAGCGTGTGCAAAAAAGTGCGTCAAGAGTGGAGAGGAAAAGCGTCGCGTCGAGTTATCCAGTGTACGGGGGAACGAAGATACATTTTTCAGATTATAACCAGTTCGCCCTCGATAATGTGAATACGCCGTTAGCGCCGAAAGGCAGGAACGATGAGCGACAAACGGTGGCGGCGGCGGCAGCGGCGACGGCGACGACGACGACGACGACGACGACGACGACGACGACGCTGGCATTCCCGAGAGAAATCTTTGAGCATATTTTCACGTCTATTCTGAGGGCGCGTCTCTGCCGGATGCAGATAGCGGCGGCCGTGTCGCGGGGATGTGTGGCCACGTATGGGTGGTGCACAATATCCCCTGATGGTGAGGGCCATCCAACTTGTACGATACGATGTAATACTTGCCGGGATAATATATTGCTGTACAAATGGCAGAAACGGCATCCGCGCGTCTTACCGCGCTTTACGTTCCCTTATATCTCTTCGATTTTCGCAACGTCGTCGTTGCAGTGTGGCATCCGCCAGAGTGTAACTTTGAGCGAATTTATAAAGATCCATGTACGCGTCGTAAGACAGCATTTTTCGCTACGATTCATCGCGGCACGGAGAAACGGGAAGACAAAAAAAGAAAAACAAAAAAAGAAAAGAAAAGAAAAAGAAAGACTCGTCGCACACTTGTCCGTGGAAGCGAGCTGGATTTCTCGCTGGATTTCTCGCCTTCCTACGATGAATTATGTATAAATGGGATCGTGCGAGTTAAACAAGCCAATGGCGCGCTCAAACACAGAACGATCGATAACCCGAGATAAATGCGGGCGTCGACTACTAGAAATTACATTGCCAATTGCGTGTCGCTGCCTTTGACGTTGCGATCGCAATCAGCGACGGCTTGCCCCGTTCATTCCCATTTTGCTTCTTATCCCGCAAGCTCGTCCAATGATAACGGCAGACAGGCGTGGCCTGTGTTGAGAGATTTGTCATTACGATCGCGTCTTTGATCATGCGATTTAGACTGGTGCGCCAGCACCGCTGCTACCGCTGCATCGCTCCATCGTGAAATCGCGCGAGTGACGACGCTGACGCGCGGTCGCGTTGTTCTCCGATGATAACCGATCTCCGTTTACGGCCGCGAGGCCGTATACGATATCATCATCTCTCTGACCGAGTCGATCTCGATCTCGACCAAACGAATCTCGTTTCTCTTGTACTCTGGGAACGTCGTGCATTCGGAGCCACCTACGAATTAAATGCGATCATCGGCCAGCGAATACCGAAAAATAGTCGAGCGATCTGGCGCATACGACGCGATTCGAGCGTTCGACGCACGCTGATGATAAAAGTTGGCTTCTGCCGCGTCTCTTCAATGCGCATAACGAGATCGGTCACGCGATCGATACCATGTTAGAAAATTCCTCAACACGTATTATTTACGTATACCAGATTCCACAAGCAAAGCGACACAAATTGCTAGCGGCATCTCTCGCCATTATTACGAATCGTGGAACAAAGATTATCATTATTATCCCCGTCGTGTTTTCTTCTTCGCTTTATTAACTTTATTTCGCGACGTGATCGCTCTCGTCTGTTGACGCGTTAGAAGAACGAAATATTACGTCTAAGCTCGGGATTGAATTTTCATTAACCGGTTCACCGATATCGCGTCTTCGCGACGCGATCGGGACCGTTTCTACGCGAGATCGAATCACGAATCGCTTAATGCAAAAGATTTTTACCGCGTCAAATGTTTCGCGACAACACGTTTCGCGTGCATCTATGAAATTTATTACTAGTAGTAATCGATCCCAGATTATTATTATTCTTCCAGACAAAGCATAAAAAGCCGCGAATATTTGCAAGATTGCGAGGTAATAATCTCCGGCAGGCGCCTCTCATCTACATCCTACTTACATCGCATTATATCGTAAAAAAAATGGCAACGACGATAGGGATCTACTCGGCTATTAGGGCATGCAGCATCATCCGAGGTCGTCCATCCCGGGACTGTTTGCGGTTTCGCGCTCGGGAAGTAGTTGCGCGAGCTGGATAGATAGCGCTCGTCGTGAGCGAGAATCGCGATATCGCGCTCGTCCATAACGCATCTCTGCGTTCTCGTTATTACAAGTTACTCTCTTTGCATTTCGATGTAATCGCGTTCCGTACCGGCCGCGATGTTCGGCCACAAACTTGGATGGAGCATACTCCGAATCGGCGAGACTCGAGAACACTCGATCGACGATGAAGACTCGTCCGACGACGGACTCGAAACTCTCGAACACTCTCTCTCTCTCTCTCTCTCTCTCTCTCTCTCTCGAAATGACACGCGATCTCTTCGTCTCCGTCATCCTCGAATTTGCGTAAAAAGTTTATAAAGATCCCGTTCGATCGTTGCGGTCCATTTGCGGGTCCAAAACGCATAACGAGTCAATGATCAAACACCTCGCGATCACAACGACGAACGTGACAAGCATAACCGCAAACGCACTCGCGAACCGTCAGATCTGACTTGTACTTTGTCATCTCTTCGGAAACACGGAGGATGACGAAACAAGGAAGCACGTGTCGAACGTAATCAAATAGAATCTATGACGGGCGAAATTTCCATTAATGCCTATTCCATTAATGCCATCATCGAACATCAAAGTGTCGATAAATGACTCGTGTAACTATCGCATTGAAGACCGATAATTCTACGCGTAACCAAGTATAAAATAAATTATGGGCTGGCGCGCGACGTAAACTTATTGTTGGAACTCGAGCATCCGAGTGCGCGCGATCCAAGAGAATGGTAGAATGACAGGACAAACATTAACGACGCACAGTGAATGCGGTATGTCCGGTTACGTGCTAATACGACTTTGCAACGTGAATGGCTTCTTACGGCTATACGCACGGGACTCTGTGTCATAGCGGAGGCAACTCTGCTATCCTCATTGTAGCCGTAAGACGAAACGCTGAGAATTTGTCGTGCCGAAAGAAACGTCGCTGCCGTAAAACGCTTACGGTGTCTTTATTAAATATTTCTTTTTCTCCAACTGCGCGAATTTTTATTCGCGCGATAAATTTTCTCAACTGCCTCAAGTGTTTGGTAGTATTCTCTAATTTTTGTTTTACTATCTTTACTATCTGTTTCAGTCCCTTACGTTATGCCCCCCTTCTCTCTCTTTCTTTCTCTCTCGCTCTCGCTCTCTCTCTCTCTCTCTCTCTCTCTCTCTCTCTCTCTCTCTCTCTCTCTCTATTTATCTATCTATCTATCTGTCCATCTGCCTTTTGATTTCTCTCCTCTTTTCACGTCCGTTCCTTCACGTCCGCGCCGGGATTTCGCTCGACTCGCGCTCGTTTGGTCCAGCCCAGCATCAGGTCAACGCCCTAGTGACCAACGCACCTTGTTCCTACGTTCCTTCGTTCATAATGCGTACGTATACCGCCGTGATCACACGCGTGTGCGTGATCTTACGTCTCCGCGAGTATAGTACGCGTTGCGCGTTGCACATATACACGCGCACACACGCGTCAAGCCTCGATCTAGGGCAAGCGAGCAGATGCCGGAGCACGGCTTTCTTCATCTACCTGCGGCATCGGAGACCGAACGAGATCTCGATTGAAAAAGTCAAGAGTAGTTGCCTGTAATATAATCGCGATGAAGCGATGAAGCGTCTTTAAAAATTTTACAAATCTCAAACTACATAATCCATCAGGCGATCGATTGACATTTTCATCGATCAAACTCGACTCAACGTAATTATGTAAATTTAACGTTTACAACATCTCTCTCTCTCTCTCTCTCTCTCTCTCTCTCTCTCTCTCTCTTTTATTTTCTCTTCTCTCTTTAACTATCAGATCGTGTTATCACACTGGTAACTAAATCAATTTTGTTAGTTATAAATTTAGAACTCTCATTATTAGTGCAATCAATCGAAGAGAGCTTTGCGATATGATAATTACGATATGATATTTTTATAAAATAAAATGGCAATAGCGTATACGCTGAATACATGAACAAAGCGACAAATTATCGTACAAATATTTCTGTTGTCCAACGGCGCGTTCGTCTCTCATTTTCCTCGAGCAATGTCCAATGTTTACTCCGATTTGTTGGATTCAACGACGCGGCGAAATATGGATAATCGGTAATCGTCCATATAATCGTGCGGGACATTCCGCGTAGATGCAGTTACACGCTCACCACGGCATCACCCTGATTCGCGATAATTGTAAAATGTTTAAAAGAAAGATCTATAACATACTGGGAATACTCGGATCGCTCAACATTGGTAGCCTTCTTCGGCACTCGCAAGTATTCCCCAGCAGAAAAATTGCGGCACATTTAATCGGTCAAAAATACGCATGCCGAGATATGCGTTGAGACATATGAAAAAAATCTGGGTTTTCATGGAACGAGCAGGCAGCTTTCTCCGTCAAGCAATTCTCAGTCGTCTCCGATCGATTCTTAACGTCACGCGGTCGTGCGCAATCAAGCACGTGGATAATCGCGTGGGATTTACCGTAGCAATACTCGGCTGCAAGATCATGGTCTCTTCCCGCCAATGACACAGGCGGGACAGAAATTATGCCGCTTGGTGCTCTCGCTCCCTCAAGGCTTTTAATTTCAATGGTATGCCGCGCCTACTCCTCCGCGTTTTCGAGATATCGAAGGGGGGGCATCCATCCCTTCGCAGACCCTGACCGATTATTTCTCGGCGTTATTAGGGCCACCCCATGTGCGGGATCCGGCGAGCGGAAAAAAGGGAACGTTAGGGATGGTTAGGGAAATTATAGTATGCTTTCGCGAGACGTATCTTCAGCTATATGGATATATAAGCGTAAACGCGCGTACGCAAGCTCGCGCAAAATCTCGACTCGTCGATAGGTCGACGAAATCGACGAAAATAGCGCAGAATAACTCTGCGCTCTATCGATCCCACGATAATTTACAACTTGTTTACCTACATTTATATGTTCCGTAATAATTTACTAATGTTTTTATATTCAAACGCGTAAACTTCAATAAGCCTGTAGGAGATTTTTACGGTGGCGTTATCTTTCTTTTCTTTAATACGTGTCGCTAAATTCGTCGGAAGAGAGTAACTTGTTTCAATGGAGTAGCGATTTGCAGTACATACATGCAGTACGCACATGTCCCTTTGCATATTTTTTTATGGAAACGTATGAATACGTCGCGTGTATGTTATACAATTAACAAACCGTTGTTCCGCGCTTTTGCTACGACTAAATGGACGTTCACAACGTCCGTTCCTTGAAATCTCGAAACAAATAAAAGAAAACGGCTTAATTATTTGCGTGACATTTAATTCTACAGTCTACAGTCCGAGGTCCGTTTCCTTTGATTATACGTAAATCTTTGATATCTTTCATATCTCGCGTGCATTTGTTTCACGTGCTTTTAATCTAGAGATATTTCATAGCTTCGCAGGGGAAAAGAGAGAAAAAGAAAAAGAAAGAAAAAAGAAATGGAAATTTTCGAAATAACGAGAATTGTAATCTCCAATCTAAGAGAATCCAACTTTTCAAATACAAGTTTCAGCATACGATCAACGTTTCGTCGCACATGTACGGATTTAAAGATCTCTAAAAATTCTTACAACTATCATCCGCACGAAGGAATATTTTGCACGAGCATGTTTCGTCGAGGGGCGATGAGACGCGTTTAAAATGTTATGTGGGTCATGAATATCATGGATCAAAGTTATCGATGATAATACACATACTCGAGGTACTCGAACGATGATACATCGGTATTATCGAAAAATGGCTAGAAAAACGGGATCGACAGATGCGTGTCCACCATCGCTCTTTCCATTGTCGATTACGAAAGTGATTACTTTCATAGCTGTGTCGCGTTCACGCGAGGGCATCGCGGTTCTCTCGCGAAGCCTAAATCCACGTTTCAAACACGGTGCAGATCGTAAATGCGAGTAATATAATAACATTATAATATCGTCGCTATAATATCGCGCTGTAATCGTTGAAATCGGATGTTCGGATGAAAGATCGAAGCGCGAGTGGGCATGATTAATGCGCGAGAAACATTTTGGAGTGGCGGCGTCGCACGAGTAGCGGACAGGCAAAACTTTCTAAACGGCTGACAACGTGAAATATTTGATTGTACGCTTTCCTCTCTCAAGATCAACGATCGACGATACGTTTGAGTGGCGTATCGTCGAGGAAAAAAGGAAGCATCAGTTTGGTCGGGTAACTTTAATACGCGCGTTCCATACGAGCGAGACAGCTTCGACTGACTTCCGTTCTCCGACTGTTCCTTCTCTACTTTAGCTCGCGTAATCGAGTGCCCTTGTTCGGAGAAGCAATTTCGAATAGTTTTTTTTTAGCGAGGCTGCGAGAGAGAGAGAGAGAGAGAGAGAGAGAGAGAGAGATCAATTTACAAAGTTACGCGATCATTCCATGCGCGTTCACAGACGCGGAATACAGACGGAAGGACTTTAAGATTCGTAGCGTACATATATAGATCACACGTACGGAACGTATAAGGATTCGCCGCGCATTCGTCGCTGGATCATAATTACGCGACAAGATTTTAATCAAAGTGCTCCAGGCTAATTAAAAATTCCTCGCTCCACACGCACGGGCTCTATCAATAAAGAGATAACATCTCGTCGGTAACGGTAGAATGTGTCTTTGGCCTTATCCCGGCCTTAGCGCGCGGAAAAAAGATACGCGGGGAGAAGGGCATCTCGCGGCAGTATCTGCATGTAAATCTTTCTCTCGAGCTGTCCGGCGCAAACCGCTCGCCAATGCGGCCAACAATTGGCCATTCTTCGTTGCATCAGTATCGTCGGTAAGGTGCAACTCAATCCACGCTGAGTTGGCCATTGTACATGCCGAGGAATTCACCCGTGCGTCGGGGGTGAGGCGGGAAGAGCGGGAGCTCTTTCCTTCCTGGATGGGACACAATGCGAGGGTCCCGATAGACCCCGTGCGTAATCTGCACGGCTATCGTGCACGCAGCGATGTACGCAGCGTCTCTCCGTATCGTATGCCGGCTCTTCCCCAAACTTGGCGTCGTTTATCTCGGATAACGTGCAGGTATCGTTCAGCTCTGTCGAAAGATGGAATAACGCTCTGACAGCACTCGTTTCGAGCACGATCTTTCACGACACGATTCAACACGATTCGACAGGATCGCACAGTTTTCGAAAAAGTTTTATCTTTCGATCTTTCGAGACGAAAGTGGAAATAATTGTTTCACTTTTAATTCGAGCGAAAGACACACGAGGACAAAGGGAGTGTGCGAGTATGGAAAACATCGCTACATCGTTACATCGCTAGATCGTTACATTACGCGCGTATTACATAAATGGTCTTATCGCTCAGTCTCGCGAAACGCGCGACGTACAAATGAATCGGCTCATTAGATGCCTCTCCCCTTAACTTTGCGCCTATCTCTTTGCGCCGAACATGACCAACATCGTTGACGGTTACACAAAAATTATGATATCTCATTTCATCTGTATTGGTACTTGCATTCGACGACGAAAGAAACGGAAGAAGAGGACGATTCCAACAGTCACGGACATGGTGATTCGCATGTTGTCTTATTGCTGATGCGGTAATCGCGTGCATCGTTAATAAAGCGCGAGTCATGTTAAGCACTTAATCAGGAATCAAATGAATCTATTAATTGATCTATCTGCGATCTCGTTACAGTTTGCAAATTTCATCACGAGGATGGAGACGAGACTTATGTAAAATTCTTCCATGTTTGCCATCATTTCGCTTTGTAGGGGAAAAAAAACAAAAAAAAAAAGGAAAGAAAGAAAAAAGATTACAAAATAGAAAGAAGAAAATTCGCAGCGTCGACAGAAATACATAAATAAGATGCGCGATGCGCATCGAGAAGGCGCATTTGAGAAAGCCAATGAAATAATCCATCTCCGACAATCGCGATAGCCATTTGTAATAGCTTTATAAATCCAACAAGTCGAAAGTTTCAGCGATTCTATACGATCGATAAAAGGAATAGCTTCGTCCATCGGGATATCTGCTCGCGGTAGTGGATGCTGGAGTCACCTGCTGGGAAATGGCGCATAATGTCTGTTGTTACTGTAGAATCTTCCTCTATGGTACAGCGATCTTGCTTACCGACTATATTACCGACTACCAAAGATCACACGGTGAGTTTCCGACCAAAAGATATCGAGTTCCTCCATTATCTTCAACGTGCGGATTATCTAGCGGGATGGAAGCAGCGAGCGGCGCTCCGCACGATTGGACAAAAATTTCAGAAAATCTCTTGGGACGAGCCTCTTTCGCGAGATCATGCATCATTTGATATCGCGTATCAATGTATCTCTTCTTTCGATGATATCGATATCGATAAGCGCTTAACGCCTGCGCGGAGCATGCATTCTTCTTGTACATTTTCCAGACACATCCATGTACGAGAAACTGATATTTTGATTCAAGTTCGCTTCGCTCTTTCAACAGCAGTTTGGAACGAGGAAATTCCCTCGCTAAAGAAAATCGGCTTTCCAATAAGAGCCGAATATTTACTACGCGAGAACCGGTTCGAGATTTAACAGCGTTTTATCATTATCTCAAACCGGGTCTACGATTTCAGCCCAGAATTTCCCAGAATTTTACTGTGAGTTTGGTCATCGCATTAAGGAAGACGCGATGCATTTCGCCGTGTCGGTGTTTGAATCGACCTGGAATTTGTCCGTGCTAGCAAAGCTGACAGTTGTTTGAGACAAAAACCAACAAAACTAGACAGGATAGAATTAAACAAGAGTTAAAAAACATGCGACAAAAGCGTGGCTCGTGGAATGTCACGATATTTCTTAATATCATCAATTGACAACGAGTGATTTGATAATATACTCCGAAGACGTACAGTACTGTTTCTGTATTCTGTTTACTATCTTTGACATAAAAATTTTACAATTGGTACAAGATTATTCGCGATTGTTTCCGAAACGATTCGGCTCGACGATTGACACAGGAAGATGGCGAGATTAAATGCTCGGAACTTGATCATTTGATACGAAATATAAATCGAAAAGGATTCAAAGCACGCGTTAGATTCTGCCAAGGTTACGGAATACCGCATAATCGCACTTAAATCTATAAAACTTGTAGACCATCAAGTCGCAAGAGGCTATAATTTGCGGTTATTAAGCGAAATGAATGAGCATTCGATGCTGCGAATGGAGTCTTGTGAGACTTTTGTTAACGATCATTGCGCGCGGATCTTTCGAAATCGCTTGCGAGAAGAGCTAATGCTCTCTCTCTCTCTCTCTCTCTCTCTCTCTCTCTCTCTCTCTCTCTCTCTCTCTCTCTGCGGTGTGCCGTAATTACTATTATTTCTATCCTTCTGTCTATCAAACCTTACCCGATCACCCGATAACTTTACGCAACTCGAGTAACTGGAATGTTGAAAAAATGATTTACACGAGCGTCAGAGTCGTAATATTCTCTCGCCATCTTACAGTGTCGCGCTCGTTCATTCATTCGTACGAGCAGTCGCAAATCAGTCGAGCATAGGAGAACGTTTAAAAGTACGCCTATCGCTGACCGCGATTTTTCGGTTTCTCGATATATGCAATGCAAATGCAAATTCGTTTGAATCAGCATATGAGCGAAGCGAAAACCACGCCACGCAGAGGAATCGAGCTTCAACTTGGCGCGAGACGCGAGCGAGACCACTACGAAAACGAGCGAGCACCACGTGTCTGTTCGCGACAAAGGCTAAAGGTTTCCCGTTTCTCACGTGGAAAGGCATAAAATGCCAGAGTAGAGATATCTGCCAACCGATCGTTCGTTGGATCTAACGTGGCAGTCATTGCCGTTACAAACGCGCAAAAATCGCGTTTCTCGCGAGATTGATCTATCCATGTTTCAGATTCTCGTTTCGATCGACGGACGAATTCGATCGGCGCTTGATGCTCGACCCGAATGTCTGATCGTGTCATCATCTAAAAAGAAACAAAAAAAAAAAAAACACGAATCGCCAACGTACACCTATGTGTAACAGACGAACACACGAAACTTCAATGGACACCGACAGCATCCGTTCGACTCGTATCGTCTCTCCTGTTTACGTTTCTAGCTGAAATCCTTCATGTAAAATCGTAACGATACGATCTCTGCAAAACCATCTCGCTCTGTAATCTGTCATTAATCCGTCACCGACGGATGAACGACGTATGAACGCAAATAATTAAATTACGTTACACACACTAAAAGTTGAACCGCTCGGAGCTGTTACAGTTGAGGCAACAAAATAAATAAACCGTTTGATTAAATATTTATTTATACGCTACTATCCGATTGCTCTTTCAGTGATTCGAAATGGATTGAATCCGCTAAATGGCGTTTCATCGCCTGACTCGATCAATCGAGTTTTGATGACCGGCTACCAAGATGTTATCAAAGAGAACGAGTTATTCGATCGGTTATTAATTGGTCGCTGATACCCGGTAAAATGATCGGATCAAAAAACGGCAAGCAGTTATCGCGCCGATAATGAAAACGGACAAGAACGAGCGAGCGAGCCGCCGATTAACTCGTTAAGAAACGAGGACCGTTCGACTCCGCTCCTAAAAGATCAGCGTTCGCGCGCGGGCACGTTCGCGCTCCGAGGTAACGGAGTTTACGTAATTTCTATCGCGCGTATCCTTTCTTCGGGTTCATTAATGTCGAGCGCCACGGATTTCGAGTCGAGTCGAGCCTCCGTCGAGTCGCGAGGTACATCGGGCGAGAGCGGTCGTTAATAACGCGATTTATCCGTCGCGGCGTCGGCAACTCTCGCGCCCGCGCGGGCGCGCGCGCGAGAGAGAGAGAGAGAGAGAGGAGGTTGAGAACCCGAAGGTGGCTCGTGCTCGAGGATGACCTCTGACCGTGAAGACCGAAGAGTGAGACGAGGCCATGCCTGGGCACGCGAGGCCCAAGACTTCGCCCCGAGGCACGCGCAGGATCTCCCTCCTCCCTCCTCGTTCGCGTCTCTCTCCTCTCTTTCTCTCTTTGGTTCTTACCCTCGGGGGACCGGGGGCCCTCGCGCCCTTCCGCCCTTCTCGCTCGCTCTCGCCACGTAATTCTGCGCGATTGGCCGGTGTCATGTCCGCGAACAGCTCTCTGCCTGCATGCAGCGTGATGCGCCGCGTTAAGTGGCGGATGGGGGAACGAACAGTGGTTGCTTTGCATCTACGCTTTTCTTTCGCTGGTCCTTTTGGAACGAGCAGGATCTTCTGCCTATGATCATCGACGCTCGAGCCTCGCCTCGGAGTTGCGTGTCGTCATCGTCGTCGTCGATTTGCTCGACGGATCGCCACCGATGGATTGATTTTTTAAACGATCGTCACGCGTAAAGCTAACGTCAAATTCGCCAACGACTGTCGTAAGACGGATCGTCGTAACGACGATCGAGTAGCTCGACGAGCAGCGTTCTTATCGAACGAGACTTGCTCTCTCTCTCTCTCTCTCTCTCTCTCTCTCTCTCTCTCTCTCTCTCTCTCTCTCTCTCTCTCTCTCTCTCTCTCGTTCGATAACGTGGCAGAGCGATACTGCGTAAATACCGAGTATACGTGTATCCGTATAGTGAACGCACACCGAAAGCCAAACGCGCCTGGTCCAAGTGGATATCAAGGTGAAGGATGCACGCCAGGTATATATTCGCAGCAAACTTTCGAAGGGGGCGGTGTGAAGGGCGTAGCCCGCTAATTATAATTATACCACGAGAGTATTAGCAGCGTGAAATGCAACGTAAATTCTGGTGAAATACTCGCCGCCCCTCGGGGTCCCGGACGGCTCGTTTGCCGGCGAGCGCGCTTTGTTTCGCGACCGTACGAGTCGGAGATCGACTCTTGCACTGTCGCAGCGTGTACACAAACGGTCACAAATGGCTCACAAAGCTCGGCTCGTTTCGCCAACGGAGAAACGAGAACGTGCCACGCTTTTCCTTTGCCCCGACGCTGCACATCACGCTTCATCTCTGTCGCGGAAAAACATTAATGAGCACACGTGAATGCATCAACGAGTTTGCTGAAAAAAATACTTTGTCATTGACACTTGTTGATCGATGCGGCGTAATACGCGCGATGTCCTCGCATAATTTCAGATGATGGTCGAGTCTGCTTAATCTTGCTCTGGTTTAATCAAGCTCAATGGAATTATATATGCAAAAAGGGAAGAGGAACAAGGAGGGGAGAGAGAGAACAAAGGTAGAGAGAGAGAGAGAGAGAGAGAGAGAGAGAGAGAGAGAGAGAGAGAGAGACGCTCTGAAAACGAAGAAATATTAAAATGCGTTGTCGCGCATAATCGTGTTTAATATCGTGCGCACATAAGGATTCAACGTTCATGGGTTTCTTTGACGGATCGTGACGCGCGCGCGCGCGCGCGCTCGTGTTTGTCAGAGTCGGAACAACGGGCGGTGTGTTTCTCCTAGTGCACTAATAACATAGTAGCGACCTGATAATTAATAATGAAACTCGAGAGGGAGAACGTGCCAACCCCGTTACGTTGAAAGGATCGTGGCGGAGTGGGTGGACCCCCTTTTTCTCGTAATTGTAAGGTGCGGACATGCTGCTCTACGCGCGATTCGCCCAGGCGGCGGAATGGTGGATGCGGGAGAGGAACTGGAAACTATACGAGGACCGATCGTGAGGACGGAGCTGGGGAATGGTCGGCGCGCGATATCCGCGTGCGGATACTGAAACGCACGCGCTTGACCATTCATTAGCTTTGCATTTCATTAGCTGCAGCGAGCAACGCGACGTCCAACGCGCGCAACTTGATGATCTAATCGAAAAAGTACGACGCAAAGAATGCGCTCGATCGAATCTTTCTTCGATTATCGAAGCTGATGTAAGCCGATATCTTTGCCGATTTTATGTCACCGCGAGAGCAGGAATCGAGAGAAGAATACGGCTTTCATAAATTATACAACTTCTTCGCGATCGCGACAGCTTTGTTCTCCTTCAACGATTTTAATGCACATGTCGCTCCGTTTCAGCGAATCCGCGTCCGTGACGCGACACACACGCGAGATCGCACGGAATCTGTTAAAATATAATTTAAAATTGTCATTTCTCGGCGTTTCTCTTGCTAATCGAATAAAAACATTCGGCCCTCCGCTTCAAGGATTCGAGTCTCGTTACTCGAGCTCGAAAAGCAGTATCTTTCAAGTTTCCTAAAACGAGCAAGCAGGAACAACAGGCGTTGGACTAACAACGCGTTGAGCTATTATAGCTCAACCTAACCCCGATCGTAATCGTGCTAATGTCCTACAAGTACGAATAACGTTTAAAGTGGTCAAGCGGTTAAAGCAGAGACTGGACGTGGGACGTCCAATCCAAGATAATTACCCCGCGAACGATCTTCTTACGTATTATATAGATCTTGATCAAACAAGGAGAGAGGGATGCCTCGTCCGTGCGTGCTCGAATTTAAATATGCGAATCGAAGAAAGAACAAAGCGGAGGGACGAGCCGCCGTGAGTGATAACGCCTGTTTGCTTTGAAAATTAAAATCGACTGCAGCATGATTGTTTTGAAACAAAACGTTCCTTCCCTACGGAGACAAGCGGACGAACGAGACGGAACCGGAAACCGGAGTAAAACGAAGGAAAAAGCGAATGATCGCCGGGGATCAATTTGCCAAAAAAAATATAAGGCTACAACTCGGAAGAGATCTCGCAAACTTGCACCGATTACCGCGCAATTAAAAATTTTCGATCGAATAAACGACTGCGCATTGTGACCCTGCAGGGGAATCGAATATCGCGGAGCGCGGAGCGCTCTTACGCTGCGCGTTTCGTACTTTGGGGATTGCAGTTTCGGATACGTATCGATTAAATCCCCCTAAATGGGACCGACTAATTGAAATATATCACGATAATAACGATCAATGCGTATCCCGTGGACCACTCGACATCCTGGCGCGCCGATTCGCCTTCCAAACGTAACGCGCGGTGCGACGTCGACACGCGAGCGATCGAGTTTCCCGCAATTTCGCCGAGCATCCTCGTTCGAGTATCCTCGATATTGTAGACACGTTTCTCGCTCTAAGCTCTCGCTCTTTCATCCTTCCTTCCCTGCAATCCCATTATTATTTTCCGCCGCGCGGTAGCTTCCTCTCCATTCACTCGTTCACTCTCGTCGCGCGATTCCTTCTTCCCGCGCGCTCTATTCTCCTCCCTCCTCAGCCCTCTCTTTTTTTTCTTCCCTCCTTCCCGTCGTTTCTACCGTCGACAAGCTTGGACTTTACCGAGAGAGAGGGAGAGAGAGAGAGAGAGAGAGAGAGAGAGAGAGAGAGAGAGAGAGAGAGAGAAAACTAAAACGAGACTCGGCACAAATAAGATAATCTCCATTATAAACTTGGGGGTAGGGTAAGTAAACGATGAGGAGTTATTTACTTGTCTCGGAAAGAGGGGAGAAAGAGAACAAAGTAATAACAATGGAATGAGAATAAGAAGGAAGGTCTGAATCCGCCGTGGTAGCAAGTTTTTCAAGTCGCGTAGGCGCATTAAAGGGAGTTTGCGCCGCGTTGTTATCCAAAGCAAATGACCTCCTCCTCCCCTCCAAACGTCGTGCGCCCAATATCGTCTAGATTCCGTCAACGCTCCGGAATGTACGGCTATCCGAGTTGCCATCGAGAGCATCGCGTGACGCGCGATCGATCGCGATCGTCATTCGAGGATGATGACGATCGCATCGTCCTCCTTTTGTTAATTTTCAAGGACCACGTTCGACCGACGAGAGAGAGAGAGAGAGAGAGAGAGAGAGAGAGAGAGAGAGAGAGAGAGACGCGTTCATCGTGATATCGCATATTTTGTTTTAACGCGCCATTTTGTAATTAACCTGTCCGCGTTCGAACGACATCGCTCGGCGTTTCCGACAATTTCCGATATGTTATTATAACATATCGGTTCTATGTTATTTCTTGATAAATCAGTCCACGGCTCTCGCGAATACATTTACACGAGCGATATAATCGATACGTCTAGACGCGCTGAACTTTGTAGCGCGAGTTTGTACACGAGTTTCATTTTTTCACCGCCATTTCGGAGATTTCCACGTAATAACGCCTGGAAATCCATCCGGTACGATCTCTCGTTACCACGTGGACCACCAGGAAACATTGGAATCGAAGCGTGTAACGCATCTCGCGAGTTGAGCTCGCAATCTTCAGAAAGTATCGCTTTAACGTTCGTGCGTATTGCGTCAAGCATCGTAAATATCCGCCAGGATTGCGACAGAATTGCTGCACATTGCTTCTCGTGACGGTAATAATGCTTATCGTACAAGCACGAATATACCGCGGCGATATTAATTGACAATTTTTCCACAAATCAAATGTTTGTGCGCGCAAAGGCCAGTTTTTTGAACTGCGTATCATCATTAATTTAACCGCGAGTCATTAAAAATACAAAGAGCATTCTATTATCCGGCCATTCGCTGGTAATTAAATAATTTATATTTTCAGCATGATGAAAAAAGTTTCAATGTGTGAGAAAAGACAGAGAGAGAGAGAGAGAGAGAAGGAGGGGTGGAGGGAGAGGCGGGAAGAGCGAGGGAGAGGGAATTCTGATCAGAGAAATTCCGATGCTGTCGAACATGTAAAAATATCGCCACGGATTTCAGAGAAAACCATGATAAAATTACGAAGGCTCGACATGCCAAGCCTCGGTAGCAACGCTTTGAAAAACTTGACAGACTATTTAATTGAATAAAAACGACTGTTTGTGCAAATATTGTCGATACGAATCCTTTGTATCGCATGCATTTATTGGCATTCAGCGTTTCGCTGCTTTCGTGACACTGCCATGCGGATAGAGAAATAGCGACGAAGACGTCAAAAACGTCGAAACTCGAGAAAGAGAGAGAAAGGGAGAGAGGGGGAGAGAGAGAGAGAGAGAGAGAGAGAGAGAGAGAGAGAGAGAGAGAGAGAGAGAGAGAGAGAGAGAGAGAGAGAGAAAGAGAGCAAAGCGGTTCACGAGTCCGCACGAGAAAGGTCATCGAGCGTGCGATTGCGGCAACTCCGCGTCGTCTTATATAAGCGCAACGCACTCACCCAAGATGCACCGCAGTCACCGCCTCCGAGAGTCTGAAAGGCCGGCATGCATCTGAACGTCATTCTGAGCTCTACCGCCGAAATATTATCCAAAGGTCGAGTGTGCGGTTCCCCGGTCACAACTTACCTAGAACAAGACGAAATACTTAGTTAGCGGTCGTGTACGCGACGCGACGAGCAAACATCGTTGCGTGTCACAGTGGCGCGAGAACGCGATCTCTTTTCGGGTTCTTCTCTCTTCTTCTCTGCTTCCGAAATGAAATGCCATATTTCAAGACCCCGCTTCATAAAACGTGCAATTGGTAACGCATCGTTCGCCTATTATCTCCCGGCGTGCCAAATCTGCATAACGCATCATGCAGATGCCTCCAGAGTACGCGTGTATCTAGAGCGCTGGCGCCCTTCGCGATCGCTTTCGCAGATAGATATCAAAGATTACAGCGATAAACGTAGCCTCGTAGCGTCGTAGAGGGATGTTGCGATTATCCGAGGCTCATTAGACGCGTGTCCCTTCGGAGGAGATCACCTTTGTGCATCTAGCAGACGAATCGACATTATCCTCGGTGTTGCGAGAAGCAACTTCGTAGCAAGCGTTACGATTACGTCTCGATTACGGCGATCATTCTTTCGGGAATACTCGCTGCGTTACTTGGCACGAGAGATTCAAGTTTCATGCAAGCTTTTGCACCGCCGGCTTTCCAACCACAGCCGAATTGACTTATCCGAAATTTGAGAGAGCAAAAATGTTCATGTATTTCTGCAAGATAATTCTCATCGTTGGCGCATTTATCGTATGGCGATAAATCGGCAATTCCGCGCGATCGACCGTTTGAGATGTCAGTAATTCAGAAGCAATCAGGATCCAAGGGGAGATGACGATGCGTTTCACGCGCGGCTAGGAATCCCAAAAATCTGCCCGCAGATTATTGCGTAAGCGGAGCTCTCCTCTCGTCCCTTTCGAAGCGGTTATTAGGTGGAGCGCAGTGCATTCTTTCGCGCGTCCGAATAAGACCACGAAGAGTAGTCGGGAGGAACCGAAAGAGGAATGAAAAGAAGTAAAAGAGGAACATGTAGACAGAAAGAGGGGGGGAGAGAGAGAGAGAGAGAGAGAGAGAGAGAGAGAGATGTCAGTAGATCCATAAGAAAAAGAGACGATAAAGGAAAAAAAAACAGAGCGCGCCGATGAGAGGAAAAGGAAAAGCAAGTTTTGCAGATCCTCTTCGCTAATCCGATGGCGAGCCTATACGAGTCGAGCCTCGAGAATTTTACTAACGATATCGTAATTCTTTCAGCCGTTTCGACGTAGCTTCGATAGAAACTTGAATAGAAATTTTCGCCGAGTGGGCAACGGCGAAGCCGAATCTCGAAATTTTCATATTCGAAGAAACAAAACTTAACCGACTTTACTCGTTTCGACATTTATCATCGCACGCATTTCATTGCACGCGAATTTCAACGAAAATCAAGTTCAGCCGAAATGAAGAAACCATCCGGAAATGAAAGCGACTCTTGTTCCCGTTTCATTCTCCGTTGCCATATCAACCTCGCGCCAGATTTCGGCGCGGAAAACGCGAACCCGGGCTGATGTCGCTATGGGAATGAATAATGGATTCGGGCGCAGCCATGCCAGGTATACCTGCTTGAATATTCATAATGCATCTCTATGCCATCCGTACATGAGAGGATACGCGAGTGTGACGGTGCATGCGCGAGCGCATATGCTTGCCGCGCGATGCCATCGTTATGCCGCGTGCATCCCTCTTGCCCCTGCACGCGCGTAGCCTAACCGAACGGCGCACTACCGCCGACCAACTACCGGCGAGCCAGAAAAACGCTTAAATTTAATTAGTCGTTCGAGTGCTCTCTTTTATAGTGCTCGACGCCGAGAGCTCGCCGCCAGCAGCGATGAGCGCGACTCGATACCGAGTAATACCTTACGGAGGTACGACCTCGCCGCGACGAACAACGAATGGCGTTACTCCGATCGATCTACCTCAGACGCAACGCTCAGACGCAACGTGATATCGTCGAGACGCTAGCGCGGGGTTACTACCTACCGGAATATCAAATGAGTCGCGTTATATTCCCTCCGACGAACGGCAACTAGTAACATCGCGTATACATCGCGAAAACGCGGGCATGCGTGCGTTTTCCTTCGCGAACGAGGACGATGCGCATTTCTATCCGGCTCCCGAAATTGGACCACCAGATTGAAACTGTCGCCTACCCTCTCTTCCAGGGGAAGTGTGATGTTTGGCTAGAGAGAGAGAGAGAGAGAGAGAGAGAGAGAGAGAGAGAGAGAGAGAGAGAGAGAGAGAAATGGGGGAGGGAGGCTAGAGAGAGCGCGTCATCTCGGATCTCCTTGCTCGTTCGTCCCCTGGAAACTCCGTTTCGAAAGCACGAGGGTGCCGCCCCTCGTCTATCCGCGTTACGATATGACGCGACGGTGTGTAATCGTCAAAGTTGCGCGCGCATCACGAGTTTAATCCGGGATGCGTTTCAAGTGTAGAGAATTTTTGCGCCAGTTTGGGGATTCGAATCGATGGGTTCGCCAAATTGAATTTCTCGGTCCAGCGTTTCTTTCGTCATCTTTCTCTTTCATTCGAGCGTAGCACGTAGCAAAGTTACCTCATGTCTGTGACTGTCTGTGACATTTTTTCTTCGAGCAAGAGGGAGGTAAAAATTTATTGTTTCCCCGAACCATCGATGTTAATGTACCTTTCGTTCGAAATGTGTTTGAAGAATTCATCGGATATTACTCGGTGATATATTCAAAGTATTATTACGGCGTGATCGGCATCCCTTTGAAATACATTTTGCAATTGGAAAATTACTACAGCCTTGCCACGAGCTATGCAGCGAAGATTGCAATCGATTGAGATGCAAATGTCATTACGGTACAGTCTTGACTACGCAAGATGGTCGATCGTAACATATCAATTCATCTTGTATAGCGTAGCTTGCTCTGATTAATTTTCTGTTTGAAATGCCTGCAACGGTACGCGAGCAACAATGAGATATCGTGTTGATGGAGCGCGATCGAATGAATTCAGGGCCGAATGAAGAGTCGTATTGCCGGCAATCTTCGGCAATACCATCTTTTATGGGTATTACTCTTCTTGCCCCGCGCGTGCGTGCGCGCGGGACGAGAAGCGGACAACCGGTAAGGCACAATAATACGTTGCATCCCGATCCCGATTCTTGAGCATTAACGATTCCCAGTATTCCAAATTCCGAGTGCACCATCTTTTTTATGATCACCAGCACCAACGTCGTCGTCGTCGTCGTCGTCGTCGTCGTCGTTGTCGGCGTCGTTGGGTATACGGCCGCTAACGACGTGCCATTAAATCCAGTTAACGAGGGTAGCCGCGCTATTTGCCGAGCTATATTTCCTAGCCACCGCGATCGTTTCGCCCTGCTATTCTGGTAAACGGGAAACAATGTGGTCATTTAGGGAAATGGCAACATTTTCCTGGACAATGTCGCACGACAAATGCTTGGCCAGTTTCTTCTCACGTTTCAAGAGCGCGAGTCTTTCTCCGCGTTCCGCGTATCTATTGAGAGCCTTCTAGGACAGATCCTTGGCGGATCGTGTTTTTTTTTCTTTTTTTTTCTTTTTTTTTAGGATATCCCAGAGATATCCCAGAGCGAATATTATCGCTGCAACGAGGAGGCAACGGAGGCAACCTACGAATGGAAAATTAATTTAGCGCGAGATATCGATTTAAAGCGCATGCCACGTTATTATCGAAGTAATAGTAATCCTGTTATTCGAATCGGCTTGGTGATTTATTTAAAAGTCGAATTAAAAATAATCAAGGCATCGCAACGAATGATAGAAAGCTTTTCGATCGTTTAACGGTGACTATAACTACGGCGCGTTCTCTCTCACCGACATGTTTTACAACTCCTTTTGATACCGTCGTATCATGGGACGCTGATTTATGAGCCCGATGAAAGGAACGATTACATTCCACCATTATCTCGAGCTTCATTTAATGCGCGGGACCCGACTATATCTCTTTTCTATTACTTATTCATACGCCACGCGTCCTCTTATTTCAGAAGCATAATTACAGGCAGCGGTTATCCGATCGCAGAACCGCGTTATCTTATTTCCCACCTTTGTACATTCTCAAGCTGGAAGGAACAAAACTAACTTCGAAAATGCAGATCCAATCGTGACGTGGAATAAAACATTGAGCAAGCGCGTGTGCGTGTGTATCCGACGACAGGGGCATCTCGTATCGATCATTGCGCAGAGGGAAAACAATCGTTTGTCAAGTCGTAACGCTCCGCGTTGACGCTCCGAAGAGATAAATCCCCCGATCAGCTCGTTAATTATTTTCAATCGTCGCGCGATCGATGCGTCGCGCGTTTTCTCAAAGCGCAATCTGCCCGCCGCGATTTTCTCACCCGGTTATTTCGATCGCGCTTTATTGCGACCGAGACCGGCGACAATTTCGCCGCGATATATTGAATATCGAATAGGCGACTAGAGTGGTTCAGCTTGTAGGAGCGTAACGCCGCGTCGGTTATACGCCCCTAAGGCGTTTCTAAATCGACCGGCTGAACTACATCGGGTATTCCCTACTTCTGTCCGATACAGCGTGGACCTAGTTTACTTCTGGCCCGATTATTACTTTGGCCATCTCCCAAGAGTCCGACGATCGTGCCGTCACGTACGCGGATGGGATTTCGGTATCGCTTGTATCGAAATTTCAAGCGATGTCTTCCCGAGCATCTTGCCATCCGATGCTAATTACTACATCGATTCTGTCGCGAGTGACGGATCAATGTGATACGCCGTGAAACGAAATATCGGTCGAAATATCGCGCGCGCGCGCAATATCCCAATCGAGTGTACTCTATCCCTCTTTACCCCTTTCTTCTCTGTCTCTGTCTCTGTCTCTGTCTCTGTCTCCGTCTCTGTCTCCGTCTCCGTCTCCGTCTCCGTCTCCGTCTCCGTCTCCGTCTCCGTCTTTGCGATGGGAGATGTTGACGATCGTACGCCGCAAAGACTCGCCGCAGCGAGTCCGAGAGCGGAGAATCGAAGGAAAAAATAAAGACGCAAAAGCGAAATTGCTCGGACCGAATAGGAGCGTCTTCTACCTCCCGATGTTGAACGAGCGCGCAACATTCCGATCCATTACAATTACCGAATAATTCCAATGTTGCGGCCCGCATTGTAGGAAAGGAACCTGAAATTAGGTTGATTAGAGGCTACCGTTCGTCAAGATAGGCACTACCGGAATTTAACCGGTTATTATATAGATACGGCCTTTCCGAGAGACGTATGAGGGAGCGTTAAGAGAAAACCCATGCCCCCATGAAATCAGGTTCTCGCATCGCGCCGGCTCAATAATTATGTCATGGGAAATCAAAGTTCGCGCGACGTTCGCGTAATTTCACGGCTTCCTGGACAGGCGGCTTTGGATCCGGCGCGCGCAAGCGAACTTTTGAATTTGGCTTTCGATTACTTTACGCGATATTTTACAGTTTCGCGAGGACTTTGCGAACCCTCGTTCGCTCCCGCTCCGAGTCTCGACGCAATCTTTGACACTCGAGAAAAAAACGAGCATACGGACGATACGAAACGTAACTGACGCGAATCGATCGCTAGAGCGACCATCATTTCGGCCGCGATATCGCGCTCGTAATCAAGGTGATATTGATCCGCTCGTTTGCCAAGTAATTAAACCATTTTGTTTGTACCGAGGTAAATGGTGATTCGAGCCATTTTGCCGAAATTACTCGGCCGGCTGCTCCTATACCTGATTATTAAAGCAAAAACGTCGAGACGGCGCGATGGCGTTAACTATGGAGGAAATGACGCGCGTGTGCTGATTTATCTGATGGTGTAAATCACCGCGCACCGTACCGTACGTGGAGCCCGCTTTCTCTCTCTCTCTCTCTCTCTCTCTCTCTCTCTCTTTCTCGTGCCCTCCCCTCGTGGTGCCATCTCTGCAGCCCGTGTTCTTAATACCCGTGCCCGTGTTCGACGAAATAAAAATAAACAAGGCGGATTTAAGGGAAAAATGTATCGCCCGCGTCTATCAGCTTTATTATTTCACATCTCTAGCCATCGTAAGCACGCATCAGCGCGCATCAATGTCGGCGGAGGAGAGGAGATTTGACGAGCGCGAATGGAATCGCACGCGTCTCGTTCTCGGCATCTCGCGTCGATGCCAAGCTGTTCGATCAGCCAGTCGATGTGTGATAAAATGTTCTCCCTTTATTTAATCGACGTTAAATATCTATACGCGGATACGCGTTGAATGCGCTCGAATGGAAAAACAATTTCTTGCGCCGTGACGGCAAACGCATAAAATACGATAAACAATGAACAATCCGTTGCAGAATATGACGAGAGTCGTGCGTCGAAGCGAATTTACCGAAAAGCGTTTTATCAACGATGTATTGCGGCGCGAGGAAGCGTAACGCAACGAGGAAGATGCGTAACGATGGAAGAAAATTGATACGCGGAATCGTAACGGCTATCTTTCCAATTTCGCGGATGATTAATGTCCGACGATGTAATCTCATTGAAAACAATAGAGAGTGACGGTGTTTATTTGAATTACGATGGTGATAAATCGCGCGCTTTGGTAGCCAGCGCGAGTAATTATCGTTGCGCCAAGTTTGCTGGTCGCGCGATACGACGCCCCACTACCCACGCGGGAACACGACACACGACGGGGAATGCATTCGATCGCGGATAATACAAGATGACGCAACGTGTATTCGCGCGCGCGCAACGTGAACGACGAGAAATCTCGATATTAAAACGGCAATCGTGTAGGAAAATAAAAGGAGGAAAATGAAAAAACGCAAACGAAAATGAAACGCAAGAGAATCCACGCGCACTGGAATCCAGTCGTAAAATATATTTCCGGACCGTTTGTCGAACCTCGTTGCGAATCTCGAGCCGTGTCAATGCGATACGCGCTCGTGCGATTAAGCCATTTCTCGATAGATTCGCTTTTGTCGGAACGCGTTCTTGGCGCGCGTGAATCGTGAATGCGAGTGCTCACGCGAGTGGCGAGTTGCCACGACGGTATCGCGACCGAAAAAAATCCTAATGGCTTAGCCGCGACGATGCTGTCCCGTGCGCATCGAGATTTACATTTTCATTTTCCCGATATCAATTTTTGGAGTTTGTTTTCATACCGGGGGAGGGGAGAGCGTGGGGCCGGATGCCGCCAACCCGGAAACGCCAGATTTGCTGATATCGAATATGCCATATTGAAAAAAATATGCGAGATACCGACAAGAGTGCTGCGCACTCGTTCGCCACAGTGTTTGTTTGCCCTTTTTGGGCCTTTCCTTGAAAAACATTATCAAAGAAGATGCTCATCCGGCTCGTAATAACGCGCATACGTTACATCGCCGTGAAATATTAGACATCTAATCCCAGTCTCGATATTTCTTTCTCCTACGAGAAAGAATACTAACTCGCAGAGTTACTCAAAGAGAGCACAGGTGCCTAAGCATTTGCATCGATCGAGCAATGAGGAATGTACATTGCCAGCATGGCGTTTCCGCCCACACGGTTACGATGTTGCTCACAAATTCTTTAGCACCGAAATAGGCTTGAAACCGTTTCGTTTCAAGGGTTAACCAGGGTCCCCTCCCCCTACTCGAGAGTACACGTCTGGCAGTTCTACCGTCTGAATGGCTAGTTAGCGCGAAGATTGGTTTTCTTCGCATTATATATATATATACATATACATATATGTATACATGTGTATATATATATATATATATACATATATATGTATATATAAACTTATATATATATATACATGTTTATATATATATATATATATGTTACGTGTCATACATATATATACACATGCACGCGCGCGCGCGCGCGCACATACACACACATATACATATATATATATATTCGTCTCTTCTCGGACGGCGTTATTGGGATCACCCAAACACACGGCAGTAAAATCAGCTAAGCTGGCGGTTATTTATTGCTCGCAGTGGCACAGGTGAAAGAAACGGGCCTCACTCACTTTATGCTACCTTGCCTGCTCGCTTCATCTTCCTCTTTTCTTTCGTCTATTTCCTTTTTATATTCCTTTCTTAAAAAAAAGAAACATAAATAAAAGTATTTCACACGTGCCGAGATTCCTACTGTCTGATCCAAACAACGCGCGAGGAATATACATATTTAATAAATCGCAAGTGTTTGCGATAAAAGGATCGGATAATAAACGAGGAATATTCTTCGGATTTCATCCAGTCGAGAGATTAAGGATATAAGAGAGAGAGAGAGAGAAAAAGATATATATATATATATATATATATATATATATATTAAGCGTATATCGCGGGCTAATGTAATAATCAACATTATCCCCTGGAAAAAGTAACTTTTATGGGCGCACTGTTATCTTTTATAGTTTCCAGATCAATGCTCTTCCCGAGCTGAGAGCGTCTCTGTGCTTTTCAATAACGCTTACAAGCGATTAAGATTACATAGTAATATATGATTTGAAATATTACACAAATATTTCTAAAATTGGAATTAAAAATCGAGGTGTACTCTTCAGCGTACTTTGGTTCAGACTGACGAGCGATTCAAAATTGATCGAAAGCAATCAGCATGATACGATGTAATAGCTACGAACATTAACGTAGCGTATGTGTCTTTGGATTCAATTATTATGATTTTCAGTATTTAATTTTTGATGTAAAAATAGCCTTTCGTTCGTAATTACTTCGTATACGTCTGCACTTTGTACGAAATCCAAAGTTATCTTCCGTTATCTTCTGAAAAATTATCATCGCGGATAAGAAGAGAAGAGAAGACGAAAAGGACTTGCGATAACACGATAATGCGTTTAAATTTCATTTAGATCTTATCCTTATACGCACCTGCGCATCGTGTAATTTTCGACAATGTGGACACTTGGATCGTGGATGTAATCTAAACAAAACGGGTTTAAAATGACAACATCGTATAATAAGATCGATCATATGATCGATCGTTTGTCGTCGCTGTCACGTTAATGTCGTGCTTTGCCAATGAGCGCTACGTTTTCAATAAAACGTGTTCATACACAAGCAACTCGATCGATCTGCGATTATTATACTTGTTTAATATCGTGAATCCCAATCACGAAATATGTGGAGATACGTTTTTCCCTCCAACGCAGGATGGATCGTCCGAGATGCGCTGATCGTCCGAGAATGAATAACTTAATCTTGATTAGTCCAAACACGACGAACGGATTGCGAAACGTGTTTCCACGACAAACTCTGCGCCAGTTTCATTTAATTATATATATACGAGCTCCGCTCATTTTAATCTCCCTCGCGTAGGTCGCGATGTAAATAAGTAATTTCAAAGTGATGCGGATCCACCGTTCCTTTACGGATTTGACGAGATACCTCCTTCAATTTGACATTTGAATCGGCGGAATTTAACGCGTTAGCGTTATTAAACGTACGCTTTGACCGCTTGAACGGAGCGAACGGAGAAATCATTTACATATCATGCGCGTGTACGAGCTATGCACGAAGCGTAAGAAACGCGTGCAAACGTATCATCGTTACTTTCTTCTTTCTCTAGACGTTCCGTAAAGAAAGGAAGGCGCAGCGTGTTCGATAAGCGACAAAAGAGAGGAAAGCGTTATACTGGACGAAAATCGAGAAGCGAGCCGCGCCTGATTGAAACGTCAGCTAAGAAGAGTTACGTGCCTATACTGTTCAGGACGGTTCAGGACGGTTCAGGACGGTGTCTGTCGAACCGTCTGTCGAACACGGAGCCAACGGACGCCAATACGCCGATACGGCAACGATACGGGACACGGGCACACGCGAGATCTGCGTTCTCGCACATCGCGCGTACATCACGCTCTAGGCACGATTGTATTTTATTTAAACGGATACAAGCGAGAGCATAAGAGCATGCTCGCAAAATTACTTTATGATATCTCGTTTACGAATACCAAAGCAAATTTGTTAAATTTACGGCATTTAATGGTTGCTTTGTGGTAATAGCGTTAGCATTTCGCTTTGTCAATATTGAAGCCGCTAGTCGATCCGACTTGTTAATTTAACATATCAAACATTTAACTTTAGCTGGGAATGCGAGTCTATATTTTGTTTTCGCATTAACACCAAGATCTAACTTGTATAGTCGAGTGTGTATCCATCAACTGCGCGATGGAAAATACAATGATCCAGTGCGAGGAACTCAACACTGGAACTGGAACAAGTCGTTCCATCGACTTGAGACTCGAGACTTGATAAAGAGAGATGACTCGAGATAATGTGAATCTGAATGAAAAATCGAAGGAAAAATCAAACGTCTCTTTGTGACGTTGTGATTCCACGTGATTCCATTTGAGACATTCCATTTGAGACATAGGATAGATAGGAAATGGAATCCGTGTTCGATCCACGTGTTTGTTAACGATCGCGTACAGCCGCGTAAAATGCAACGAGACGAGCGCGCGTGCGCGCGACAGTTACGTTGCGAAATGATTCCATTGTGCCAAGATTTTACGAGTCGCTCTTAAAGCCTGTCATTACAGCGTCCGTGGTTGGCGGCGGCGATGCGCTCGCGCGTGGTACGTCCCAAAGAAATCTTCAATGATTTATCGCTCAATTTTACCAACTTTATATTCCATAAGACTGACGTATCTATTTCACTTAAAGCTTCCCGAGGCCTCGTGGCCTGAATCGGCGCTCGTCACCGTCAGATTTCATAGCGTATAGCGTAGTATCCAGTAGCGTAGTATCCATCGGTATCGGTATTCTCTCGATGATTCTCTCTCGTATGACGTACGACGATACGTCCGTTTCGTCCGTTACGTTTGATCTCGTAATCTCGTGCGAGTAAGAGAGACGGGGCAAAAGACTCGCAGAGTCTTCGCAAATCGCGACGCCTAGGTAATGTTGTCACACACGCGCGCGGGCGATCAACCAGCCGTCACCAGCCGAAGCTTCAACGATCGTGGCGCACAAGCGCACGTGTATATGTATATATTTTGAAAAGAGTTTACCATTTGATGCATTCTCGCAGTGTTGTAGTAGTCTAGGTTCGGCATTCGGTCTCTTGGTGCGAGGAACGTTCACGAAAAGTCAAATCGACCGCGGCGGTCGTCGGGACGATCTCGATCGCTGATCGCGGTCCACGAGGAATCGCGAGCGGACACGCGTGTGCTCGCTCGTAGCTCCCGCGCGCGTACGCTCGTCCATCGATCGAATGGTGTCGCGAAAACTGTGTCCGAAGGCACTCGATGGACACCACTGTGCACACGCACCACTCCGAGAGAATCCCACGGTGGGTATCCCCCGTGATATCGAGCGGCGATTGACGCGGATCTCGCGACTGTCCCCAGCGATGGTCCCCAGCCCCCGACCTGATCGAGTCAGCGGTATCCTGGAGTCCGACTCGACGTAACCATCGGCCCGCGTCGCACGTGCGCCGCGCGTCGCGCAGACTCCGCGAACGAGGGCGATCACGGCGAGCAGGTCCACTGGAAACACCGGTGAACACACACCGGGATACACAACGGGGCCCGATCACTGCGGCGCACAGATACCGTAATTCGGCGGCGGGTCTCGACTCGCGCGGTCTCCATGGAAATCCGCGCTTTCGCTTTGGACCGCACCGTTGAGGGGTGCTCCGAGCACCCTCGGGCCCCGCGACGACTGTTGCTGCCGCTTCGACACGAAGGCAACGAAGCGACCGCGGTAACGAAGGGAGTACAAGGGAGAGGGAAAGAACGGAAGATGCAAGAAAGAAAGAACGAGGCAGGATAGCTGCTCGAGATATATCCGAGGGATGTTGCCGGCACCGAGGATATTGTTTTCCGATATCTCGACCTTTGTACAGGTATTCGCCTTAAACCGTCGTACACGCAGGAGGACTCGAGGGTTACTGCGCCCGCGGGGCCTTAGCTACCAGATAGACGCGCCCGCGGAACGGCCGGGGTAGGAACTGGGATGGGCCTGAAGGCCTAGATTATTTCCCTCCGTTACCACATTGGCTGGCTACGCCAGGCTTGGGCCCAATGGAGTCTCGCTGCACGTTGCTGGACTGGAGAAACGGGACGCCCAGACCGGTCCGGATTGGTCCACGCGCGGCATCAGCTTGCGTGGGCATTCTCGCGGATAAACCTCCGGATAATGTCGTGGAGATTTTATTTCTCGAATAAAGGATGGGTCTTTATCGCGCGAGCATCTGCCCCGCGCTCCGCTCGCATCGCGATCCGATCCGATCCGATCCGATCCGACCCGATTCGACCGAGGGCGATCGCGATCGCGATCGCGATCCCGTGCGACTTTTGACATATTCTGAAATTTTGCTCACCTCTTTGCGCGCGCGCGCGCGCGCACGTGTACGCAAACGCGTGCGTGTGCGTATCGATATCTCGTAATTAATTTGTAATTAGTAATTTCCATTGGACAATCTTTTAGAGATTCGATGCATCTCGAACAGAAAAAAAACAGCAAAATTGACAGCGAGATTAAAAATTAAAGCTATCGTTCAAACGTGTCGCGTTTGTCATTGGGCTGCTTTGTATCGAAAATATATCGCGTCGTTTCGTTAATTACAAGACCGCGCAACTTTGATTCGTACGAACCGCGCTGACCACGAGACTGTGAGTGGATTGCCATTCTGGTCGACCGACTGGTGTCAGACGAGGTGGTGACAGTCTCGAGGGTAGATTTTTGATCCGTTACCTGGACAATGAATGCAATTCCCGCGTTACGTGATCCTAACGCGTCGGTAACGCGTCTCCGTTGCCGTTTTTAACGTTTTTAACGTTTCGGTTAAATTGGCACATCTCAGCTATAATAGGATCCACGAGACCTGATTCCGACAATTCCTCCTCGTGCTGCCCTAATCGGACCGCCAATTAGACTAAGAATCGGTCGCTTCCTACTATCGCTCACCGTTGACGGACTTGACAACTGTACGCGAGAATAAAAGCTAATAATTCGCGAATAAAAACATTTCTCCTCTCGTCGAAACCTTTGCTACCTTATACGCGATTCGGTGTGCCGAAATCCGTTCCAACGCTCGCTCCGTTAATAGCGGACAGAGGGTTTACGCGAGGACGTACTCGTCACTCGATAGACACGTAGGGAAGATTAAGACGCGCTTACGGACGAGTAGCTCGAGGTATGCGTACGCGAGGCCAACAGGAATTCCAACGATGAAATTACCTTACGAGGAATTCCTGAATCGGTTATACGAACGCGGCAGTTAGGTCCGAATCGTGACAGCCCAGGGCGTGCACGCGAGCTTACAAGAAAATTTCAGATCGACCTGGCGAAATTGGAAGGAAGGCCTTTTAACGAGATACGGTCATCGTTGCGGTCTGGCGTGTGGTCATCTTTTTACGGTCATTTTTTCAACGCGCGTATACTCTCGTCCCTCTCTCTCACTCTCTCTCTCTCTCTCTCTCTCTCTCTCTCTCTCTCTCTCTCTCTCTCTCTCTCTCTCTCTCTCTCTCTCTCTGTCACTCCTTTATCCGGTCGACCGGCAATCGTAATTACTTTTGCGATACTTCACCTCCGCAACTTTCCAATTGCACACCCGCTATTGCGTGTTCGCGCCGCAATTTTTTCTCCCGCTGCGCTTTGCGCGTACCCATTTGCAGACTTTGTTTGTAACGTATAGCATCTGTGTAATGCAGTTCGTATATTTTCGCGAATGTGCACTATGCGCGATGGAAAATTGTTGTTCGCGTTTAATGGGTCACAAACAAACCCGCGTATTTTCTGCGAGCATCGTATCGTGTTCCAAGAGCGCATTCGTACGGCCACGTACGAATAGTTGACAAGGAAAATGTTTCGCGTTGCGAATCACTAATAAGCGCATTGTTGTTATCAAACAAAAGAAATCAATTAAAATTCCAGATTCGGTTGTCTTGTCTTGTCACACGAACAAACGGATCCTGCCAAGAAACTGCGAAAAGGACGCGAAAGACGTGTCGCGTCTTTGGGACCTCGATACATGGGGTCGAGCCCACTTTCAATCATATCGCAAGATATCGCTAGAATAATATCGAGGGATGAATCTCTCTCTCTCTCTCTCTCTCTCTCTCTCTCTCTCTCTCTCTCTCTCTCTCTCTCTCTCTCTGGCGAGATGGACCGTTACTCGTGTCACGATTGCGCGTTCGGCGCGAAGAATGGAGCAGAGATCTATCTTTTTTCCGAACGTTGCGATTCCGGATCTTGCAAAGATATATTTCGGACGATCGTTCCGAGATGTCGCGATGCACATTGCGAAAATCGCAAAAACCAAGACCAAAGGTCGCCTTTGCTCTAGCATCCGACGCGGGATGCGGTATACCAGCTTCGGTACACGTACTTCCTACTTGCGAATTTAAACCGGCGACGGTATATCTCAGGGCGTAACCAAAGAGGTAGGTAGGTAGGTAGGTAGGTAGGTAGGTAGGTTGGTAGGTAGGTAGGTAGGTAGGTAGGTAGGTAGGTAGGTTGGTTGGTAGGTATAAGGGATCTTATTGATCTGGTAGCCCGGGGCGTGTCATCCTGGGCTGTTGGCCGCAGGGAGGACCGCGGCTAACCCTAAAGCAAAGGGGGATCCCCGTGGCGCCGCGCATGCGCCCACGAAACCGTTTTCTCTGCCCAGAGGGCTAACTTACACCAATCACCAGGAGCTAGAAACCCTTTTCGCCGAGGGGTTCTCTAAGAACTTCCCTCTTGGAAGGGGAGAAAAACTATATATTTGCCGCTCGCGCTTCCTCCTGTCCCCTCCTTCTCCCCCTCTCCTACTTCCTCCCTCTCCTTCCTTCCCTCCCTCTCTCCCTCTCTTCCTCTCTCCCTCCCTCCCTCCCWCCCTCCCTCTCWCCCTCTCTCTCTCTCTCTCTCTCCCCCCTCTCTCTCTCTCCCCCCTCTCTCTCTCTCTACCATTGTAAAATCTCGCAAAAATTGAACGGATAAATTGCCGCGAGACGCTCTCGCGCAAGACTTTTCGACGCGCATCTTATCGTCGACGAGCATCATTTGCACTTTGCGCGTTTCCCAACTTTGTAACTCCCTAGTCGCAATAAGCGAAAAATGGTAAACTCGTTTGAAACGCATCGTCGAAAGGCGCATCGCCTACGACACTAAATCAGTTCCTGGCGCGCGCAGCGCGACTTATGAAGATATTCCGTCCGTAACATCGTAATTACGGCTGTCAGAATAGTCGTAATTTTACCGAATACATTCCTGCATCCACAGAGAGACCGGAGGAAGACGGCAGTGTCGTATCGACGCGCACAAGTGTTAAATGGCGCAAGTTTATTGTGGGTAATCGATACCGACGAGTAACACATCAGATGCGAGACCGTGCGCTCACCGTGCGTATAGAAAAGATTGTCGACAGGAACGTATATTCTCTAAGTCTCGAGGTATTTATCATCGTGACGGTGAGTGAGTTATCGCGAATTTACATTACGCGTATATTTATAACCCTTCCGATGCGCGTACAATTATTTCGCGTCGACGCGATCGACGCGATATCGATTTATTACCGCATATGCTACTTTTGCGTCGCATTCGCGACTGTTTCGTGCAACGGGACGATTTTTCGACCTTTATCGTCGAATGATAACATTATCCAAAGTTTAATACCGTGAGCGTCACCGAACGCGCGACGTGGCGCGACTTGGCAAATCGATGAATTCTACCACGTGACTCATCGTACTCTCTCTCTCTCTCTCTCTCTCTCTCTCTCTCTCTCTCTCTCTCTCTCTCTCGATCTCGTTTTCGAAACAACGCGCGCGCGCCTCGTCTTCGCGTCTCGGTCCGAGGCTCGCGAGCACGTGCGTGCGCAGAGGTTAACGTAGCGATAACGTTACGGGCTATTAAAGGGACGTCTCCGCGAAGCGTCAGCGAATGGCACGGGGGCGTGAGTACCGATATTTAACGAGCGCGTTAACTATTGGTACTTGGCCGCCGCGGTGTTTACACGCATCGCGTTATGGACTTCTTGCCAGAGTCGTTCCTTCATGTTTCTCCGCCCCGGAGAAACATCGGCCCGCGGCGCGCGCGGCACTCGTAAATCACCGTGAAAGTCGGCGTTGCGCTTCCACCGCTCGAGCGCACGGGATGCGCCTATCGCGAGGCATCGCCCGGCGTGCCCGCCGCTTCGAACGGAACGATTCGAAACCGGCGATGGCGATATCGGGGTGCTACGGGGAAGACGTTGCTCGCGGGAGAACTCGCGATGATGAAGGATCGGAAGGATCGGAAGGATCGGAAGGATCGCGCGCGCGCGCGCGCGCGCCAGTCGACGGATTTGTCTCCGCCTGGACACGATACGCGTTGGAAACGTCGAGTCATTCTTCCGAGATAACGAGAAACGATCGGTTCGAGCTCGACCGACCGAGATGGATCGATCGAAAATTTTCACCTATTCATCGAACGTGTAAATCATCCGGAAAACTCCAATTAACGAATCTCCGCTATCTCTACTCTTCGAGCTCTCGTTTCGCCTCTAATTATCTCTAATGCGTAATCAGCTGGCTGATATTTATTTTCATAGCACGGCTGCTCGTTATAATTCAAGACGGTGCGTTACTAGATAGCAGCGCGTTGATAGCACGCTGATATGCTAATATGAATTCCAATGCAAATCGCCCGCAAAGATCGTCCCGATCCAGTGACGCTGTGTAACTACCGAACCTAGTTTCGATGTAAACCTACTGAAATACGGTTTTGGCAAATATCGACTTCGATTCCACGGCAGTTCAGTTGCCGTGTGTGCTGAACTCGGTTTCGGTAAATACACCGAGAGCAGTTAATCGAAAATTTCCGCTATCGATGTCTATTATGACATGTCTACGTTAACTTAGTCGGATTATACAAACGCAACGCATTGTCACGGAAAGTCCCTACGGAACGCGAGTCGCCGAAATAGCTATTATCTACGCTATTATCGACGAATATTATCAACGAAACGGTCTTTTCGAAACGGACATTTTTCTAACAAGAATCTTAAAACTGTCCTTCTCCCTCTTTCTTCCTCTTGCTCTTTCTCTCATGAATCTCTCGATTTGAGATTAACACTCGGGTTCGTGTCTTTCAGACGCTTTTATCAGAGATATACGCTCGCTCGTGTGCACGCGCAAGAAGAAAAACCCATAGTCTATGCCGGCGGCATTGCAAATTCTTTTTTCCTCTCCTTCCTCCTTCCTCTTTCCCTCTTTCTTCGGCGATCATTATCGCGTCCCGATAAATCGGGCGTAGTTTATCGTTAGATAAACTAGAAGGTAAGACAGCCAGAACTATCGTACGTACGGCGATTGCCTGTAAGAACGTGAAAAGAACGTGCGAGATATCGCGTACATATTATAACTCGTTTGTATTTGTCAGAGAAGCAGCGTCAATGACAACGAATGACGAATGTCATTTACACCATTTTTTCTCAAACGCGTTGTTATGTTCGAGGCGATATGTACGTCGAATCTTTGCATTCCATCGAGCTGAAAAAGATGAATCGCGATAGCGATTGTTTTGTCTGTTGAAAATTCGCAATGTATGCCTACGAATACTTTTCTCGCAAGGAGAAAAGAGGTGAAGAGAGGAGAAGACATTCGTCCTTCCTTTGGCATAATTCACTTCGTATATCATCTACAAGTTGCTATAATGCGTTGTTCTCTTTCGAAGCACCAAGATGAGGAAGAAGCAAGAATAAGAAGAAGAACGAGGACGAGGACGAGGACGAGGACGAGGACGAGGACGAGGACGAGGACGAGGACGATGGCGATTACGAGGAGAACGTGGACGACGACGACGACGACGACGACGTCGACGTCGACGACGAAAGCTGCGAAGAACGAAAGAAGGGGCGGTATGCTGCAAAGGGGGAAAGGGGTTAGACGTCGGTGCATAATCGATGATCACAGTCATAATAAATGAAGTATGTCTTGGT